>PVKS010001352.1:0-144736 GCA_004027875.1 Aplodontia rufa | reverse complement strand
AAAAAAAAAAAAAAAAAAAAAAAAAAAATCAAAGGCTCCTTATAAAAAGACAACTTTATTTGTGTACTCCTCCATCAGATGAATTGATAATGGTGCCTCAGTTTTAGTTTTATGACCCTAGCAGCCAAGCTCTCCATAGACAGGTTTAAAGGAAAAGAGCTGATGGGCATTTCCACTCATTAACCTTTTTGAAAATCTTATACACATGCAGAGTTAAGTAAATCATGCTAAAATTTCATGCCTTAACAGTTGGCATGATCACTAAAAGTACTAAAATATGGGCTAATTTGCTCAGTGGGTTCATTTTCTACATTTACAGAGTGCCATCCATAGATGGAACCCAAAGAGCTTGGGGTGTGAGACGATTCTGTGGCTCAGGAAGCTTCCAGGATGCTGAGGGGTGGGAGCAGGCCTTCCCAGTCTCAGTCCAGGGAAGCACCATGCAAAGTGTCCACGGGCTGCCACCAGGCAAAGCCCCCCTCACCAGAAGCATGGACTGAGAGGTTCCCAGGGCTGTGTTGGGGGTCCTAGGCACATATTCCTGCTCTGCTGGTGGCCCGCTGTGCCCATGCAGAATGGAGCCCCCCACGCGTGTTCTTGTTTTGTCCCTACTTCACTTGCTGGGATGGTGCTGGGTTTTCATCTTCACTTAACACAGGAAACAACTTCAGAAAGGCGAAGGGGCCAAGTCAGGGTCATGCTGGCTGTAGGTGCAGAAGCCCTGGTTCCAACCTAGTCCCTAGCTTGAAATTTCTCTTATTCCCTCCGTTCTCAGCTAGGATTATCATAACAAAGCCCTGCAGACTGGGTGCCTTAAACCACAGAAATCTGTTCTCTTACAGTTCTGGAGACTGGAGGTTGGGTGTGCAACCCTGGTTTCTGTGTGTGTCTCATCTACTCGTTTTATAAATGTACCAGATTGGATTAGGGCTCATCCTGCAGGTTTATTTTAATCTAGTTACCTTTTGAAAAGCCCTGTCTCCAAATTGTCACATTTGGAGTCCTGGGGATCAGGGCTTGAACCTATGAATTTGAGTGGCAGGATGCAGCACATAGTTGGATCCCTAATGCTGCCCTGTCACCCACCCTCTGTAAAGCTCATCTTCCTCTACTGCTAATGGTATGTTACCCCAAATGAGTTCACCTGCATCACCAGGTGCATCCTTTGGGTGTACCCTGGGACCAAGCCCCATTAAATTCATCGTCTCGCTTCATAAAGTCTTTAGAGCATCCTCACCAGGTAAGAAACTTCCTGGACAACAGACTCCAAGCTGAGTAATAGAGTTTGGACTCAAACCCCATCCCCATGACACCCAGGCCTGTGCTTTTTATGCCTTGCAGTATAGGCTGTGTGGTCAGATCCCAAATGCCACTTTCAGAGCTACAATGGGCCACACAGTCCCTAGAGTTTAGGGAAGCTTTGGGCATGAGGTGGCATTCACATGCCTCACTTTTCAAATTTAGTCCGTGTTCCTACGTCCCAAGATGGGTGGGGGCAGTCATCCACCCAAACTTAGTTCCTTCTGTTCATGTTTCTTGGCTGGGTTTCCTGGGAATTTGTTGCATATTTATTGATGTAGAATTATTTGCTTTCAGGATTGTACCTAGGGAGGGGGAAATCTGCAATCTGGCTGCAAAAAAGTAATTTGGCAGTTTATTTCCAGGGCTGCACTTCTTCCAACGGCTTGTTTCAAATTCAACCTCTGGCACAAAGACATCCATCATTTTAATTGCATGTTACTGTTTAGTCAGGCTCAAATTTGTTTCATTTTCTTTTTCCTTTCTCCCGTGGTGGTAGGTGGTGGTGGTTTTTTTTTTTTTTTCCTGGTCCACCATAAAAAAGAAAAAAAAAAGCCAAAAATATTTCCCCAAACCAAGCACTTTTTATAGTCAAAGAGTTTTTAGCCCTGAGATGTGTGGTTTTCTGGTGCTGCATATTTATTTCTTAACCTTTCAGGAGCAGAAAATGAAGGCTTTCTCTTTCCTTTCCTGTTCAGGTAGCAGCCATCGTGCAGTTGTCTCAAGACAGTTCTAAGAAAAGTGTGTTTGTTGATCTCAGGGTCAGAAGGCTCCTGTGCTATTCCTGGCCTTGCAGTGGCTGCCTGGCAACGTGATCTGCCTTCTTGCCTTGTTTCTCCCATCTGCGAAACGAAGGGCTCGGATATGTTGATTTCTAGTACCTTCCTGTGTTGTCACCTGGTGACTTGAATCCCACACCCAGGCCTGGTCACTGTGGTCACCCAAGGATGTCTGCCTAGGAGCTTGTTCTGTTCCATACCATGACGACTTACTCTGTTGGGTCACAAATGGTGGTCAAAAATCATTACAGTGTCTCTCGGAAACATTCTAAAGGATGAAGACATTGTTTACATAAAATTGGATTGGATAGAAAGTTAACTGGTGGGTCCAAAGCTAAAAATCTAGCTTTCGTTTTAGTGCATACTTTCTTGCTTGCTATGAAAGTGTTATCTGTCTGTAAAATAAAGACAGCAGTAGTAGGGCCCCCTTATGGGCTGCAGAGGGGCTGGGTGAAATGTGTGCTAGGGTGCATATGTGGGTGCTAAGGTGCATACAGGGGTGCTGAGTTGGTGCCAGCAGAGCTCTATGTACCATATTTTGTTTTAACAATATGAAAAAAAATTAGTTGTTAGTGGCTTGGAGTAATTTCCTCCATATTCCACAGCACCTTTCACCATTACCATGGACAGAGGATTCCTCTTAGCCACAGCTCTGAAGCTCCAAGGCAGGGGCTCAGGAACCAGTGTGCTGACACCCTCTAACCCCATGGCTCCTTTCCACATTTTTCAAGGTTTTAAGTTTTTAACATGGAAAATTTCAAATACCCAAAGTAGATGGTATGTTGAAATTCGTGTACGCAACACCCAGTTATTATTATTTTCTGGAATATTTTATGTTCTTTCTTTTTGCAGTACAGAGGAAATCAGGGTCTCATGTATGCTAGGCAAGCACTCCACCACTGAGCCATATCCCCAGCTCAATTTCTGCAGTATTTTAAAGCAAGTCCCAGACAACTTGTTTAACTTGATAGTACTTAAATTGGTATCTCTAATAAACATAAGATATGTATCATACATGTGTGATATATATGACGTATAGAGCCATAATATCATTATCATAACTGAACAAAATGAGCAGTGATTCCCTAATGTCTTTTTTTTTTTTTAAGAGAGAGAGGGATAGTGAGAGAGAAAGGGAGAAGCAGTTTTTTTATTTAGCTTTTCATGTGACTTTCGTTCCTCTGACACTTTGTTGCGTATGTGGTGCTGGGGTTTGAACTCGAGTACTCACCCATGTAAGGCAAGCGCTGAAACCTTCGAGCCACTGCTCCAGTCCCCTAATATCTTTTAATATCAAGTCCTTCATCAGTTTTCTGTATTCATCTCTCAAAAACCTTGTAGCTTAGCTTGTGCAGGCTTTGGGTTCAGTCCTTAGCACCACATGTAAAAAAAACAAACAAAACCAGTCTCCAGGGTGTTTTCCAACCCTCTTTAAGGAATGTGTGCATTTGTCCTACTTTTGTTTCCAAGCAGGTGATACCTAAGTTAGCATCACAGTAGCATCACAATGTATGGAATTTCCTACAAGCATTTTTTTAAGTTATGAAGAACTATACATATGAAATCCTTCATGTACGTTCACATGTGCCATGCACGTACGAGGTAGCTGTGTTTATGGTTTTCATCCCAGTTATCCTTATTGCTTAGTAAATCCCCCTGGTTCTTAGTGGCTTAACACAACTACCACTTATCACCTTTCGTGGATTATATTGGTCCAGAATTGGGGCAGAGTTCAGCTGGAAGGTTCTTCTGCTCCTCATGGCGTCACATAGTCACCCAGGGATGCTCAGTTGGATGGTGATCTGGTGTGGAGGGTCCAAGATGGTACACCCAGGTATCTGGTATCTTGCAGGGATGGCCGGACAGCTGGCGCAGTTAGGACAGTAGCCTAGAACATCTACTTGTGGCCTCATAAATATAACTCTCAGGGTTCTTGAACATTTTACCTGCTGCTCTTCCCCCAGAGTAAGCATCCCAAGGGAATTGTCACCTCACTTCAGAAATCAGAAGACACCACTAGCATCATGTTCATTTTGGTTGAAGCTGTACAAAGTTCTTCCAAATTTAAGGGAAAGGGACAGATACCCTGGATAGGTGTGTCAGAATTTGCAGCCACATTTGTAAGCACCGCCATTTGAAAGAATACCACTCACTCAGGTTCCACGTGTGCTTGTTAAGCCTTCCTGTACTTTCTTGTCTTTTGATGGGAGACAGAAGTCCCTGAAGACACCTATTTTAAAGGTCATTCAGTGCATCTCCTGCCTCCTGTTCTCCTTTACTAGTGAATTAAGAAGACCTAATTGGTGTTTCTGCTGTCTCGGTGTCATGTCCTGAGCTGCTTTCCTCCACCAAACCCTCATGCCACAATGTTCTGTCACCTCCAGTTCAGAGCAGTGGAGCCAGCTGTCTGTGGACCAAGACCTCTGGAACTGTGAGCCCCCTTAGAAAAAAAGAAAAGGCGTGAATTGGTCAGGTGCATTGCAACTGGGTGCATTGTAGTGGCTGAGTCCAGAACTTGAAGAGGAGTTGGTCCAAGGAAGCTTTGTGTTGGGGAGGTTGCCAGGTACATTGTTAATGTCCATCCGTGGAGAAAGTATATTAGGCGGTGAGCCTGATAGTGTCGCCAAAAGTGAGCGTTGTCAACATGTGCTGTTTTCTGTTCCTCGCTCAGAGTAGAAAGCATGATATTTAAAGTATTGGATGAAACCAGTTTTCAGGGCAGCCCGAGTCAAGTAGCTTGAGGTGACCTTGACTTCATTAATCATCTTGAGGAATAAATGGGAAACCCATCCCTTAAGCTAACTAATGAGTCAGCTGTGTTTGGACAGAGGTGTGGATAGACAGAAATTGAGGTCACTAGCAGATGTCAGGTGTTCCCTGTCAGTGCAAAGAAGGGTCACAGGGCTGAGGGGGTAGTAGCTCAGTGGCAGATGCTTGCCTAGCATGCACAAGGTCACGAGTTTTATCCCTAGCACTGCAAAAAGAAGGGAAGGAAGGAGGGAGGAAGTAGGGAGGGAAGGAAGGAGGAAGGAAAGAATGGAGAAGGTCCGCAGCAATGTGGTCGGTAAAATCACGGTGGAGCAGCTACCTCTGGAGTCTCCCTGTGTGGCCCTCACCCAGGCTCTGAGGAGGACACTGGCTGGCTGTGACCATCAATACCTCCTTCCATTGACCAATCACACACCTGAGTGATGGCCACTTTCTTTTAAAATGACTCTTAATTCCTTGTTGGTCAAAATTAAGAGCAGTTGTTTTGTTGTTTCCTCTGACTTCTACGAGATTGTTAGCCAGGCAAGTCAGGAAATTAATGACATGCTGTTTTACCAGAATTGGATTTCCAGGAGCCGCCCAGATGGTGAACCCCACCCCCACTACAGAGGCCAGGCTTCTGTTAGTCTGCAAACAAATGATCTACTTTCCACACAGCTGTGACCCCCCTGCCCTCCAGGAAGAGTGGGGATTGCCTCCCCACATGAGATCTGTCTGCGTTGGACCCTGTGACCCCATGTACCAGCCAGAGCCAAAACCATACATGCAGTAGGCTTGCAGTATTTGTGTGTTGAATTGGGCTTAAGAAATGTTTCTTGTTTGCAGGGCACATTGGGTGTGCTCAGAGCCAAAGAGGTGAGCAGGATGGCTAGGGAAGTAGCAGGATGAGGTGGAAGGACCTCTGCCCTAAAAGTCAGAAAGCCTCCCTGTGGGTTCTAGTTCCGCCACTTAGAAACGTATGAACTTGATCACATAATTCCTCTGAGGCTCAGTCTTCTCTGCAAAATGGGGTCACAGAACATCTGTAAACGTCGGAGCACCTGTTGGCTGGCTGGCAGGCGGTCTTATAAACCCAGCAGACTCTGCACTGAGCTGCATGGTCTTTGCATCACTGTTCTCGGTTTGAGTCATCAAATCTTGCTGGTGGCTGAGATGCTATTTCTCATTCATGATAAAATGTCAACGTGACTTATTTGGCAATTTCAGATATTTGTGTTTATGAGGTCCTATAGTAAATAGTACAGGTTTGTACTTGACCATATTGCCACTGCGGACCTGTATTACCTTCACATTACTATAACCAAATATATGAGGAAATTGCCTATGAAGATAAAAAGGTTTATCTTAGCTTATGGTTCTGGAGGTTCTGTCCAAGATCAGGTGGCCCTATTGCTTTGGACCTGTGGGAAGTGTGGCACATCATGGTGAGAGGTTTGTGGCAGAGCAAACCATTTACATTATGGACCAGGACCCAAAGAGAGACAAGAGGGGCTGGAGTCTCATAAACCCCCCGTTCAAGGGCACAATGACCTAAGGACTTCCCTCTAGACCCCAGCTCCTAAAGGTCTACAGCACTGCACAATGGTGCCTCCCTGGGGTCCAAACCTTTAGCACATGGACCTCTGGGAGACATTCAACCAAACCATAGCAGGGACAGAGACTCCTAAGCCACTCGTGTGTGTGTGTGTGTGTATAACAGAGGACTAGTTTCCTACCAAGGCTCATACAAAACTGCCAAGTTAGGCGGTGGGGGCAGAGATGGTATCTAACTGTGAAATCGGTACTTCGTAAAACCAGCTAGCCCAGGCCTTGAGGTAGGTGCCCTCCAGGAGCTACTACTGCCTGGGAAGCCACCTGTGATCGCATGTGGAGCAGAGCCAGACTTGCACTAGAGGACTTGAAGGACTTGGAAAGGAAGGAATTGATCTTTAGGGATCAACATGATTTGCAGAAACCCCCAATCTGGAGTAGTGTCGGTTTTTCTTTATTTCCCCCACAGTTTTTTATTGGTGCGTTATAGTTGTACATACTGATGGGATTTGGGGTCACGTATTCGTACATGCACACAATATAACAGTGTGATTTGACCAATATCCCTCCCCAGCACTTCCCCTCGTTCCCCATAACTTCAGCTTTTCCTTAAATGGGATTATTTGACCTCACTTACCTTGATTTTTATTAAGCATTTGACAAAAAGCATGTCATGTTATTTCCGTGGATAAGTCGGGGACAGAAGGTTTGGATTAAAGTAATAATAACTCCTTTGTGGGTACAGCACACCAGGCTACTGTATATGCTTATTTGCTTCTTTATTTTTTTAAAGAGAGAGAGAATCAATTTTATTTACTTTTTCACATGGCTGTCATTGCCGACGAAGGTATAACCATTTTTCAGACCATGAAGCTGAGATTCAGGACTGCCTAAGGAAAGTGGTAGAACTGGGTTTCCAACCCAGCATTTCTGTCCCTGGGAGTCCCAGGGAACAGCCCCTTGTGGGACAGTTGTATACACTCATAACTGAGCTGGAAGCCACTGACACATAGGTACCTTTGGATCCTGTGACTCAAGAAGGATACCACCAGCACATGGCTCCCCACCCAGGCCCGCCTGTGCCAGCACCTACATGCTGCAAAACGGGGGTCAGAAACTGAAAGATGGAGTAACAGACTGGGACTAATGACATTCCTAACTGGATAGATCATTTCATGCATTAAAAATCCAGAACTGGTTAACATGTTGTGCGAAAAGTCATAGCACTTTCATTAGCCTAAGGATAGGATGCGGTGGGTGTGGTTTCCAAAGCACCAGTGTCCTTGTGTGCATGAGAGCAGTCACCAGTCTGGAAGAGATGATGGCAGTACCAGGATTCTGCACTTAGGGCCTGGCTAGCTACAGAAAACTCCCAACAGAGTTGGACCGCACAGATCAGACTTCTGAACAGTGGGTTGTTTGAAGACTGTTGTAGGAACCGAGGATTCTCCTTAATCCACACTGGTGTTTATGTTTATTTCCACCTCCAAATGTGAGGTGGCAGAAGAGCAAATATGAATAGGGTAGGGTCCTGCCAACAGGAAGTTGAATAGTAAAGTTTGTTACTTGCAGTTGACCCTGGAGATTGGCTTGCAGGAGGGAACAGGAATGGGAATATAGAAGGGTAGAAACCAACCCACAGAGGTGGGACCTGCCATGTATGGCGGGGCTGGTGTTGTGTTTGTGGAACGGTGTGCTCCTCCGTTTCAGGGAGCCCAGGGGAGAGACACATCTTGGTTTTGGGCAGTATTGATGCTGCAAAGTCCCTGACACCAGCTGAGGTACCTGCACTTCCTTCCCTGCTTTTGAGCGGAGCAGTGAGGACTGTGTCGTGTGCAGACCATTTTCAGAAAGCCAGGGAAGGTGGGCACAGGGGAGGAGACACCAGGGGTAGCAGGACCACTCAGGGCTTGGTTTTCCAGTTTAATTCATAAATAGGATATACACGCTGACTGAGCACAGGGCTTATTTCTTCCTCTCAAAGCTCTCTGGGGTGTCTGAATCTCATTTCAATGAGATTTGGATGGGTTAGCTTCTCTGTTATTCTGGGACCTGATTTTACCTACGAATGCTGCTCTTGGATGAGGTTGCAGTAAGGGATTGCCAGCAGCGTCTTATCTAAGGTCAGGATGGCTCATTTATTTTGGGGGACATTTAAGGCATCCATTATCTTGTACTCTTCCTTATCAGGGACACGGCTGGGAACCAGTGACTCAGCAAGACAGGAACCTCTGACTCTGACTGGCCAGCAAAGATAGCACAGCATCCATGCCTTTCTCTGCTGGCCGCCTGCCCGCCCCAACTTGCTTTGGCAAGTGCGTACTCTTACTTTACACATGATTTTAATGAGCGTGGCTATTTTCAGCTCACGTCAGATCAGAAGGAAGCACTACTGAGAGACTCCCTGACTCAGACCACTGGTTGCTGGCCTGGTGAAAAGTGATGTGCGAGATGGGAGGCAGAAAAGCCAGGAGTCATCTGTGCAAGAGCTGCAGGGTGGAGCTGGCCAGAGCCCGCTGTGTTTGGGGACAGCTTGCTGTGTGAGTCTGGGGCTAGATGCAGGTTACTGTGTTCCAGAGCAATGATCCTGACATGGTCAGGCCCCTCATTCGGTACCGGCTACTTCAGAAGGCGAGGAACTGAGTGGTGTTGCTCCTGTGGGCTTGAGTCTGGAGTGGATTTGGACAGTTTGGCTCCCCAGGAAGTACCTGCTCCTAAGGACTTCTTATGATGAAGGGAGGCTGTTGTCCCACTGCCAGGCTTGCTCCATCCCCTGCTGTGGCAGCTGGCAGTTGATAAGCAAGGGGCAGGCATCTAAGTGAACGAATGAGGGAAGGAAGGCATTAGGCAGGGAGGGAGAAAAGTAGTTGATAGGCAACAAGGAATGACTTTCTGGCCTCGTCGTTTTAACTTAGCTCCTTTCGTAACCACTAGACTGCACTTGACATAATAGCAACAAAATTGTGTTTAGTAAACAGCCGCGCAGGTGCAGTGTGGTTCCCCAGGCACTTGTTCATGGAATACTTAATTCGAAAATATTTTAATGAGCATATTCTCATGTCTAGGCCTGTGGCTTGTGAAGTATCCTCAGTCTATTGGCAGAGTTTTAGCAAAGCCCATCCAGAATGTCTCTTTCTTTTTATTTTTTATTAAGGAGTTGAGTTATTTACAATCATAAATGCATATAAAGTAACAATATGATATGCATTTGCTCCTAAACTAGAATTACCTCCCATTGCCCACACCCCAGGCTCCTGATTCTTCCATATCTCACCCCCTACAAGTGATATAAATGTCTAGATTGTGAATTTTTCAGAATTGGATGATTGTGTAAGTATTATTTGAATTCTCAGGGGGGTAAAGAGTATGCTACATTGTTGTCTACCTAGAGTCCTCCTCCCTCTCCTCTCTCCTTCCTCACTCTCCCCCATCTTCCCCCCTCCATGACTCCCCTAGATTATGTGTTGCTATGGCTTTGCTGGCTCTAATACATGAGTTTCAAAACCTTTCACCCAAGCCTGGGTTTTGCTCCAACTTCCACATAGAATGTCTCTGTCTTGGTCCCAGACCCCACCACCCATCTCCCTGCTGTCTAGCCACAGAGCAATCTGCAGCCTCCCGTCACTGATGGAGCACCTGCTGTGTGCCAGCCAGGCACTGTGCCCAGGGGATGCAGGACAGGGAGGTAGGTGCTCAGGTGAGCATAACAGAGCCCTGCCCTCAGGGATCATTCAGTCTGACGCAGGAGCACAGAGAACAGCAGTACAAGGTGATTCTGTGTAAAATACAGACATGTGCCTGCCTGAAGGGCAGAAGAGGGAGCTCATGCTGGCTCCTGAAAGAGGTTCTGTTTGGGCTAAACTTGAGATAATGTTTTCTGGGCTTCCACCCCCGGTGGTGAATGTCAGGGCTGACAGTGCAAGAAAACCAAGTTATCTGGAGCCTTCCTAGGATTGAGTGTGGACACCGTGGACTGGGAGGAGGGAAAGGGAGTGGGTTCAAGTGCAGGGTGGGCTTGATTCTCTTAATGACATCCTACCCAATAACCCACAGAGGCTGTTTTGAGGATCCCTCCATGCCAGCCCTCATTATTTTGTCAGATTCTTTTTGGAACTGGAGAGGGCCATTGGGAATTCTTCGTTCCAGCGGAATTTGGATGAGCCGGGAGCATACTTGAGGAAGGCGTGATTGTGAGGGGTGTTCACAGGTGTGGAGAAAAGGCCCGGCAGTGAGTAAAGGTGGTATTTCCTATGCACTGGGCCCTGCTGCCTTCAAGTCCAGTGGAATGAGGATCTGGCCTGGCAGAAGGGACCTGCTCTGTGACTTCCACCTTGAGCTCCTCTGATGTGACAAGCCATATCAGAAAACATTGGCAAAGTGAGATTTGGAATGACCTGGACAGTTGCTCATGCTGACCCTCTTCATTGTACACAGAACTGATTTTACAGCCAGAGTTCTGCAAGTGGAGAAGTCACACCCACCCGTGTGATAAGTCCTGCACCCAAATAGACCCAGGTGTCGAGCAACCTGGATTCGGTGCCAGTTTGGTTTAGTGGCCCTGTACGTTCAGGGTGCTGTGTCAGGAGCTGTAGGACAATCCGGGCTGCTGATAAGGATTTAGGGAAATTATGAGTTGCTTAAGGTTGCAGTGGGTGGTTCACCTGGGAGCACAGGGGGCCTGTTTCCTCCTGCCATGTCCTGTGCTAAAACTTCTCTTAACTAGTTCAACCCCACCAGGAGACCCACTAGTGAAGCTTTGGTGCCACAATAACAGGGATTTTATAGGGCTGGTGGTGCTGGAGAGTAACAGGGCAAAACTACCCAGAGGATCAAGTGTTAGGGTCAAGAAGGAAGAGTGCCAGGAAGGTGGATTCTTTTTTTTTAAGAGAGAAGGAAAGGGCTGGAGGGTGGCTCAGAGGTTATGGCACTTACCTTGCATGCACAAGGATGGGAGTTCAGACCCCAGCACCACGTACACGATGAAGTGTTGGAGCAACAAAAGTCACATGAAAAACTAAATAAAATTGATTCTCCCTTTCCCTCCCTCCCTCTCTCTCCCTTTCTCCTTTTTTTTTTTTTTTAAAGAAGGACAGTGAGAGAGAGACAGAGGGACTCAATTTTTATCAAATTTTTCACATGGCTTTCATTGCTCTGACACGTAGTTGTGTATGTGTATGCTGGGGTTTGAACCCATGTGCTTGTTCTTGCCAGGCAAGCGCCGTAACTGCCGAGCCACTGCTCCAGCCCCAGGTGGATTCTTTTTTTAAAAAAGAATTTGTTGTTTGATAACTTCCAGGAGATCAATGTTTAAGAAAACTTGGGAAGAAAACCATCCATAATTTCTCCACCCTAAAACAGCTCATTTTATTTTAGCACATTTCCCGTTTGTGTCAAACAGTCCACAATTCATGACCCCTGCGTGTTTTGTGTACTTGGAATCACAGCCAGCGTGTAGAGTCTGTTTACCTAGCATCATCCGTTTTCCTCATTTCCGTCTGATCTTTTTAATGTGTCCTCGATGATGGCTGAGCATGTTCTGGAGAGTTGGGCCATTGTCTGTCTCCCCGGGGTTGGGAGATGGGCTGGTTCATCTCTCCCCATCCTTTCGCTTGTGCTCTAGAGAATGCATCACACACTCATGCTCTGCTTCCGTGAAATTGCTGCCTTCAACGGAGAGTCCAGGAAGAGACTTTGAAGTCGATAATCCAGTCCTGCAGACAGTTTTGATATTTGTTTTTCTTTTACTTATTTATCTGCTGAGGGTTGAACCCAGGGCCTTGTGCATGCTGAGCACACACGCTACCACTGAGCTGCACTCCCAGCCCTGTGTTTTTGGTTTTTGTGTATCATGCAAGTACAAATGCACAAAAAAAGCAGAGGTGTAGCTGCATGAGTTACAAGGGAACAGATGCCACGCTCAGCTCCGGAGACAGCTTCCTGCCTGCTGGTCAGAGCCCTCTGGGTGCCCTGCCAGCAGCACCTACTATGATTTTATTGCTATTCCTTCCTTGTTCATTTAAGTTTTGTCGCCCAAGTGTGCATCCCAGACACTGCTGCTGGATTTTGACCCCCACACTTTTTTTTTTTTTTAAGAGAGAGGGACAGTGTGAGAGAGATTCAGTTTGATTTAGTTTTTCATGTGACTTTCATTGCTCTAACACTTCGTTGCGTGTGTGGTGCTGTGGTTTAAACCCACCTCCTTGCACCTAATAGGTAAGCTCTGTAACTGCCAAGCCACCGCTCCAGCCCCTGGATTTTGCCTTTAAAAAAAAAAGTCTTAATTTTTCCTCTAGGAGCCCTATCCATCTCTCCTCTTCCCTACATTCTGTTTGTTGAAGAAAGAACCTGGATCCTTTGCCCTGAGGAGTTTAGGATTTCTCCCAGGCTGGATCTCCTGGAGAGGGAGGAGCATGGAGCAGACTCTGGTGGTGGGTGCTCTGCACTCTGCAGTAGGCAGCAGCAGGAAATCTCCTCCTGGGAAGTGAGTGGCCGCTGGTGCCCAGAGCATAGAACCTTCCTTAGGGGCTGTAAAGTGTTGAAATGTGGTTCTCTTGTTCCTTCATTATTCATTTGTTGGAATACCTCAATAAAGAAAACTACCCATCTGCCTTTTTTTTTTTTTTTAAAGAGCAAGGGACAGAGAGAGAGAAAAAGAGAAATAATTTTTATTTAGTTTTTCATGTGTCTTCATTGCTCCCAGACTTTGTCGTGGTACGTGGTGCTGGGGTTTGAACTCGTGTACTCGCACATGCTGGGCAAGTGCTGTAACTGCCAAAGCACCGCTCCAGCCCCCATCTGTTTTTTAAAAATAGCTTTGTTGGGGTTCGCGTGTCCTACAGTTCACTCATCTAAAATGTACAATTTAGTGGCTTATGGCATATTTAACAGAGTTCTGCATCTGTTGCTGTAATCAATTTTAAAACACTTCATTGACAAAACCCCACTTCCTTTGCTGCTACATCTCAAACCCTCCAGCCCTTAGCAGCCACTAACCTAACTTCTGTCTCAATGGATCTGCATACTCAGGACATTTCTTCTAACAGGAACCTATAATATGTGATGCTTTTTTGACTGGCTTCTTTCATTTAAGCCCAGTTTCTTCTAGGTCCATCCATGGGGTAGCACACATCATTCATTTTTATGGCAGTATAATATTCTGTCAGATGTATCTACTGCATTTTGTTTATTCATTAGTTGATGCCTATTTAGTGGTTTCTACCTTTTGGACATGATGACTAATACTGCTATGAAGATTCTTGTACAAATGTTTTCATTTTCTTGGGTACATTCCTAGGATTGGGATCACCGAGACATGATAAATCTAGATTTAGCCATTTGAGGAACTATGAGGCTGTTTTCCAATGTGGTTGCATGAGTTTTTATTTCCATCAGCAATGTATGAGAATTCCAGTTTCTCCAGCAGCTTTTGCATCTGATTATGGTTTGATTTGCAGTTCACTAATGAGTGATGATGGTGAGCATCTATCTGCTCATGTGCTTTTTGACCATTTGTACATCTTTGGAGGACTATATACATCCCTTTGGCCATTTTTCAATTGGGTATTTGTCTATTATTGAATTGTAATAGTTCTAGATATTATTATTCTAGATAAAAGTTCCTAGCAGATATGGTTCACGCTCTACATCCGTTTACTCAATTGACCGTGCTTCTAAAATATTTTTTAAAAATTGCATCTGTGGGGGCTGGAGCAGTGGCTCGGCACGGTGCTTGCTTGGCATGTGCAGGTACGAGGATTCAAACCCCAGCACTGTGTACACAACTAAGTGTCAGAGCAACGAAAGCCACATAAAAACTCAATAAAATTGATTCTCTCTCTCTCTCTCTCACTGTCCTTCTCTCTTTAGAAAAAATATTGCATCTGTGCTTTGCATGTACAGACTGCTTGTTTTGTCTCTAGTCCCTAAGCTGTACAGCATAACGTCTAATTAGCATTTGCGTTGTATTTGGTATTACAAGTCATTTGGACATGATTTAAAGTATATGAGAGGACGCACATAGGTTATTTGCACGTGCTACACCATTTCTATAAGGGGCTTAAGCATCTGCAGATTTGGGTATTCTCAGTGGGTCCTGGTACTAGTCCCCCTCAGATGCAGAGGGATGACTGCATAGGGCTTGTCTTGTGTTTTTGGGTTGCCTGGGCATTTTCTCGAGTTCTTGGTATCTTATCAAGTGTAAAAGTTTTGCAATTTAATGTCCAGTTCATTCTCTCTCTTGTTGCTTGTACTTTGGGTGTCATCTCTCACAAACCGTTGCTTGATCCAAGGTCGTGGAGTGTAGTGCCTGTGTTCGTTCCCTAACGTTTAGGGCTGTGGTCCATTCTGAGTTAATCGCGCTGCTATGTGTACTGGCTGCCCATCCCTGTAGTTAAAGGCAGGGTCAGTGCTGGACTCTTATCAGTTTTTGTAACAAGGAGTTGCTTCTCTAGCACTAAGTTGTTTCCTTTGATGCTCAGATTCAAACATTTGCAGTGGTGAGGTTTTTACTGAGATGTGTGCCTGTGTTCTGCTTGAGCGAGTACTCAGCCTTTTCGTTTGTCAAAGACTTCAGTTTTCTTGCAGGGGTTTCTCATTTGTAATCTGCTTAGCCCTCCCAAGGAGCAGTGAGGAGAGCAGCTACGGCTAGCAATTCTTCACAGGGCGGGAGGAGAAACATGGGAGAAATGGCTTGTCCTAGGCCACACCCACCAATAAGGGCTGCACTCAGCCTTGGGGCTCTTTTCTTGTGCCCTCCTGCCCCAGGCGTGTGCCACACACTCAGAACACTCACATGGACCTGAATTTGGGCTTCTGTCCTAGCTCTATGGCCTGTCATGTGCAGTAGGTCTTTTGTTCTTTCTGGGCCTTGGTTACTTGCTCTGTGAGATTAGAAGGCTGGAAGACCCAGTCCCAAAGTCTGAGCAGATTTCCTGATGCCACCTGCATTGAGAGACAGCGAGGTCCTGCTGTGCTGGGGTAGAGCCCCGCTATACCTGTCTTCAGGAGCCTCTGGCTGGGGCAGGACTCACCACGTGCAGGCTTCGTCCCTATAGCTCCCATTTCTACATGAGAGTCTATCAAGGCTTGACAGTGGTTATTAGGGTTACCTTTATACTCGTATATGGTGTTTGAATTTCTTTAGTGATGAATTTCTACTACACTTAAATAATTAAAATTTTTAAAACTTGTGTATGTGTATACAATTTACAGAGAGAAGTGGGTTTAAAAAGAAATCCTTTTGTTTCTTATCCGGCTGTCACACTAAATTTTCACTACCCGTTTGTCTTCCAGAAACATGCCAAAGGCCAGGATTTGTTTGATCAGATCGTGTACCACTTGGATCTTGTGGAGACAGATTATTTTGGCCTCCAGTTCCTCGACTCTGCCCAGGTCGCAGTATGTATTGCTTTGATTTCATTTCCGGACAGATTGGTTTTTCATGCTAATTGCAGATCCTCAGTTGCTAGAAATTGGTAGAGAAAAATAGGAGTAAAACTGTGATATTGTTCCAGTAACGAGCTTCCGCAGCTGTGGTGGTGCCCGAGTGGAGTGCGTCCATGACACTTGTGGGACGACTCCCCACCTCCCCCACCGCCCAGGCAGCCAATAACCAGGAGAACTGGCGCTCAGGATGCATGAAGGAGACATTTCATTTCTCAGCATAGGGATGCATTACAGGCATATTTCTAGGGAAGGCTGGAGGAAGAAGTATCATTATAGAAATTCTTCTTTGGTGTTGCTTTTATTTTTAAGCAGCAGAATGAGCTGCCCCACTGCCCTCTTGTGGAGTCTGGCTGGGTAGAGAGCAGGTGCTCTGATGAGTCCCAGTCAGGCGGGGGTGGGGGCAGGCAGGGCAGGTGGAGACAGTGCTATGGCCCTGCACCTGGACCATCCTGCAGGTTCCAGGAGGTGGTACTGGGTCAGCACAGACTTCCCTTGCTGTCCCAGAGGCAGAACCGCTCACAGTGGAGATGCTTGAATGAGTGACCTCCATGGAGCTCAGAGCCGCTCCTTTTTAAAAGTAGGAATGACTTCCTAGTCCCCCTTCCCAGCGAGATCTTGGGGTTTCAAAGATAATTTAGTCAGCAGTCTACAAATGTTTGTTGAAGGCCTGTGATGCGCTGGGCCCCGTTCTAAGCCTTGTGGATGGAACTGGCAAACACAGACGATGAACAGGAGGGGAGGTGGTGAGAGGAAGGGAAAGATGAGGGAGCCAGTACTGAGGCAGGCAGTATCTTGAAGGTGGGGTCCCTGGGAAGGCATTCGAGCAGGGGACCTGAAGCTTCTCATTCCTAAAGGACACTAGGGGACCATAGGTGACAGCTATAAGCCAAAGCTGCCCAGAACTGGTGCCTGGTCACTAGGGTGGCTAGAGAATGTTAGTGAAATGCTGGGCCCTTGGGCAATAGCCTGGAATCTGGAAGCTAGTGCCCCTGACTGTAGTGCCTCCTGGCGGACCTCCCAGTTGTACTGCCCACCTCGGGCACCCTCAGGACTCCTGTGTGCTCTCTGCAGATTCGCCTTCCTGCTACCGGGTCCTTCCCCGTTTCTCAGCTGGAGAATGTCACTGCAGCCACCCTGGCCCCAGGGAGGCTCATCTCTGCTTCTGTCTGGGCCTCCCATCCAGTTCTGCTTCCTTGACCTTGAGCACTGGGTGCCCTGGACTCTGACCTCAGGACTATCCTTCACATCCCTGGGGCTTCTGTGTCTCAGTTATTCTCTCCCCCTGGGCAACCTCAGGAGCGAAGCTAATCACCCTTCTGAGTATTACAGGCCGTATTTCCTTTCATTTAAGCCAATGATTTCTTTGGGCCCTGTTACCATTCCCAGATCCAGAATTCTGCCATTCGCCATTTCATAGCAGTATTGCTTGATTCCCTCTTTCTGGCCTCTCCATCTTCGGTCCTGGCCCTGGGGGGCCCCCTCCTGTCCTCTTCCCATTTCCCAGTCTCCTCCCACCCTTGCCTTGCTCCCTGCCTGAGTTGAGCCTCAGCCCTCTCACTGTGACCTCCCTCAGCCCTTGGTTCCTGCTGGCATGACTGTTGCTTGGCCTCCCCTGCACACTCAGGCCCATCTGCTTTCCCCATGGCTCTTCCTGGGCTGCCAGGCAGTGCTGGAGAGTCACGGCTGTGCCTTTTGGCACCAGCAGAGCTGACAAGTCCTCGACCTGTGCTTGGAGCCTTGTCAGTCCCTCAGGGGCGCCGAGCGCCCGCAGTTCGCTTTCTAGGTAAGCGCTCTAATGTTGCACCACATCCCCATCTCTTCACAGCTTCCTTTCTGATTTGTGACCGCAGACCTCTAGCCCCTACCTGTCTGTCCAACAGCTCTCCTCGCCTGCTGTTTTCTTGCCCTGTACCTCCAAATTTCTCTTTCTTGCTCCCTGCCCTGTCTCAAGAGAAAGGAACCCGTCTACTGCGCTTTCTCTGCACCTCATCCACGGTCCCTTTCCCAGTTGCTCCCTGAGTGCCAGCGAGTGCTTCTCTCTGCTCAGCATCCTCCTGCTGTCCTGGCATCGGACCCTCTTCAGCCCTCCTCCTTGAGCTGCCTCTGCATTCTGTCTTCTGTGGCTTCAGAATATCTGCAGCCCTGATTCAGGAGTCAAGACTGGTCCCTGTTCCTGACTCTGCCACTGGCTCATCTGGTGGGCTTCAGAGAGGCACCTTCTGTCCCTTGGCCTCAGTTTCCCCATCTGTGAAGTGGGGTTCTTGGACCTGCTTATTACCAAGAGCTCTTCTGGTTCTCATGGTCAGTGACTGGGTCTGAAGGGGAGGTAGGTATACTTAACCCAGTGTCCCCTCTAGTTTAGAAGGGGAAGGTGTCCACTGTTGCTGCCATCGGAGCCAAGTGCCTGTTGCCTTGCTGGCATGTTCCACCCCCAGGTGACCCCTCTTCAACCACTCAGCTTCCCAAAAGCAGTGGACATGACTCCTTTATGAAAGACTTGGCTATGAACCTCCGCCAGTGCCCTGTCACTATGCGGCAGGAGGGGTGTTCACAGTGGGACCCAGGCATCCTTTCCAGGTTTCGAAGATTCTTCTGCATCTTGCTTTATGAATGTGAAAGGCCTTTCTTCCCTGCAGTGGCAGATGTGGTATGTTCACCTCCTTTGAGTCTGAGGATGCCAGCGCCACTGCCAGGACCCTGCCTGTCATCCTTGACTTAGCTGATGTCACACCAGGTGGGGTCCTGGTGACACCCACCCTCCTCTCTGTGCCTGACGTGTGCTGTCCCTCTCCCTGGAATGCCCTCTTATCCTGCTTGAACTTCTGCCATCTTTCAAGACCTCAGCTGTCCCCCACTTGTCAAGCATGTCCATAGCTCCTCTGTATAAACCTCTGAGCTTGTTGGCCTTCTGTGACGGTTTGCTCATGTGGCCTCCGGTTTCTTACTTGAATATAGAAACAAAACTGCATGACTGATTTTAAGACTTAGGACTTCCTTTTTTTTTAACTTATAACTCTTGGAAACAAGGCACCAACCCAGCAGCTTCTACTTTAGCCCCCGAAGGAATCTTAGGAGAGGCATTTGTCAAATCTTTCCATCTTCTGGATAGTGAAACCAAAGCCATTAGACCTTGGCAAGTCACTTAGTTAACTAGCACGGTGTGGACTCAAACCCAGATTTTGTGACTTCATTGTGTGTGTTCATTCTAATGCACTGTGCTCTTGAGTCTGAGCCTATCTGTGAAGGGGAGTAGCATCTGTTTCACAGGGAAATGGAGGAGCCCAGTGAGTTAATAGAGGAGAAAAGTTTCATAATCTAGGACATGGGAATGGGTCTCTGTCTTAGTATATTTTGTATTGCTGAAAGGCTAAGTACTTTCTAAAGAGGTCTGTTTAGCTGGATATGGTCATGTAATCCCAGCAACTTGGGAGGCTGAGACAGGAGGATTGCAAATTTGAGGCTAGCTCAGATAATTTAGGGAGACCCTTTCTCAAAATAAAAAGGGCTGGGCTGGGGATATAGCTCAGCGGTAGAGTGCCTGGAGTTCGATTCCCAATAATACTGCAAGGGGAAGGGGTGAAAGTCTGGTTAGGACACAGTTTTAGAGGCTGAAGGACCAGGTGGGTGGTCCCATGTGGTTGGCCTCTGGTGAGGGCCTTCCGATGACACCAGAGCATGACGGAGAAGTAGAAAGGGGAACAGGTGCATGTGAAAGGAGCCATGTGCACAGGGTGACTTTCTTTGTAACAACCCACTCTTTTAAGAGTGAATCCAGTCTGGAGAGAACTAACCCATTCTCACAGGAAGGTATTAAGAGGATGGAGCCTCCATACTCTTAACTTCCTCCCACTAGGCCGCACCCCCTAAAGGCTCCACCACCCTGGGTACCAGGCTTCCATCCCATGAACCCTTGAGAGACAAACCACATCTAGACCATAGCACTCTCCCCTCCCTGGCACACAGAGGAGGGCATGTGCAAGCCCATGCTGCAGGTGTGAGAAATGGCAGCACATTTAAACAAGACCCCTTGGGGGAATCTGCTGAGATGGCTACTGGGGTGGCACCATTTTTCATGGGGACTGGGTGGTGATTGGATGTCATAAGTGGTGTTTCTGGGGAGAGCAGGCTATGGTTGGGAACCTGAAAGGGAATGAGGTTCAGTTGGCCATTGGCTTATTGCCCTGTAATTGAGCTCCTTCCAGTATGTACACCCTCTCTAGCCCCTAACATGAGGACCAGGAGGTAATGGCAGGGCTTTTGGCATTGCTGTCTGTATACCCTGAAAACAGCCTGGCCTGGTTTCCATAGCGCCCTGCCCAGCGCTGAAGCAACTGTCAAAGTCTGTTGGCATCATCTATTTTTAGCAATTGGAGCTGGGCCCTCCTGTTTCCCTTTTCTGTGTCAAAGGGGCAGGCCACCCAGAGACCCACTCTGTGGACCTCACTTTGGTACACCTCAGAGCAGGGGCTGAGATCAAAACCTGCTTCTTAGCCAGGGGCTCTGTCCTTGTTGCCCCTCCAGCTCTCACACTGCCTGCTTGTGGTCACTGCTGTTTACTGAGATCTACCCTGAGCCAGGCCTTAAATTAAAGGCTTTGTATAATTCTTATTTAACATTCATGACTGATCTGTAAGGCTGGCCATAAAGCAGACCCATTTTACAGGTGAGGAATTTGCAACTCAGACATTGGGAACTTTGTAAAGGTTAAAGTGAGGATAATGCCAGGATTCATTCCATTTGGTCTCATTCCAAAACCCAGCACATTCCACCAGACGGTACTGGTTCCATGCACATGTGGTGCACGCACACACACACAGTAGGAAAGAGCACTTGCCAACTTTGACTTGAAACCTACCCAATGCCAAGGTCTATAGTTGCAGACATGAGCTGGACATGGTCCCTGCCTGATGCATTCTGGTGAGGGACACAGAGACAAGTAGTCCCCTGGAGTACATTGTGGTCATCTATCTCGTGGAGAGCGTCCAGGTCCTTCTGTTTAGCCTGAGGAGAGCCTTGCATCATCAGGAAGATAAACGTGGTATCAGGGAAGAAACTGACCCTGAACTCTGTGGTCTGCAGAGCGGGACAGGGGTTTGCCAGGCAGGTCTCTTGGGTGGGGATAATAACAACAGCCCCGCCACACTAGAGTCTCCCTCCCCTTCTCTGGGATAGTTGTTCTGCAGGGTTGATGTGACCACTGTAAATCCCTTTCCTAAGCCCCTTCCCAACAGGAATAGGGAGCTTTTTCTAGCAGAACATTCTGTAGCGAGGAATTCAGAAAAGACAGTTGGGACAGTCTGAAGATTGTCGTATGTTTTTCCTCTGGACTTTGCGGCGTCGACCCAGGGCTGCACAGTGAGGTCCACATGCAGAGATGGTGGCTGCTGGAATGGTTTGGTGGGTGCCAGAGGAGCTCCAGCTCCCTTGGTTTCACTCTGCTTATTGCCCGGAAGGTCAGCACGTTGCCGCCTGTGCAGTGGGCAATACTGGGTGCTTCTGCCATTTCAGATGTGATTGTAGGAAGAAAAGGAACAGGGCTGCCAATGGAGTTTGTGGGTGGGGTGCTCACCTGGTGCACAAGGCCCTGGGTTCAATTCCCAGCACCACAAAAAGAAAACAAGGAAGAAAGGAGTAACTTGGGGCAGGTAGAGGGAATTAGGGGAGTGTAAGTGCTATTAGTGGGATCAGAGCTCCCATTCCATCTGCTTGACAATGCGCACGGACACTCAGTTGATCCTTCGGAAGCATTGGGGGAGCTCTATTCCTCGCTGAGGAAGCTCAGGTTCTGGATGGGGACTTGCTGGTGGCCACACACCCCAGGGAGCAGCAGAGCTGGGACTTGAGCTGTGTGCTCTGCTCCTCCTTCCACAGTAATGCAGAGGTGTCAGATGGGTCAGTGCCACAGGCCTCCGGAAGGCTATCAAAGTGCTGGAGTAAGAGGCGGGCGTGTTCCTGCCTGGGTGCAAACATCACTGTTGAATGGAAAGCTGATGAGAGGGGTCTACAACTAATTAGACAACCTCCCCGGGGAAACCTCAAGTAGCTGATGTGAGTGGATGGGCTTTATCCTGGATGGGGAAGAAGGGAGACCCCTCCTGCAGGTAGAGAAGGTGTTTTCAGGTGGTTTGTGCCATAGAATCCTTGAGTAGTGCGCTGACCCCAGTGTGGGTTTGAATCCTGCTTCCTCCTCTTCTTAGGGCCTGTGTGCCCTCTTCTGGACCACCTCCACCTGCTCTGAGGCCCAAGCGAGGTGACAGTGTGGCACAGGAGACTCCATAATTTTTCCTCCCCTTCCTTTTGTGTTCACCCTTTAGACACAGTTACCTCTTCAAATTCCTCCCAGCTCTAATTTGGATGCAAACTAGATGCTCTTTATTATAAACCAAGAAAATCTACAGGTACTTGAAATCCTGTAATGAGCACCATCACTCAGGCTTAATGGTGAGGGCACTAGGGCTGTTGCCACAGGGATTCTGACCCTGCGTTAGCCCTGGGCTTCTCTCAGGCATTGTGCTTCCATTGCTTCTGTGTAGGTTTTAGGCCATTAAATTCTACATCCAGCCTTCTGTGTATCGTATTCCAGGACTGATGTACTGTTGGAACAGATGGGCTTTGCCAGGATCATCTCACACTTCTTGATTTATGGGAAGGGCTTTGCCAGATGGTCTTGGATGACAAATTCACATCAGAAGCCACCTTGCTAACACCCGTTAGAGTGTTTGAGTTAAATGTCCTGCCATTTGAACTCAGAAGTGCATCCGTCTGTCTGCAGTGACTGGTTTAATGGTCTGTTGAGAGGACTGGAGCCATTTGCCTTGGCCTTTCCTAACAGGAGGCCTGGTTATATTTAGCCAGGAGCCAGGTGAACATTCCAGACAGGTCCTGCTGCTACTGAATACAGTCCTCAAAGCCACACATAAGATGCAACTTACTAAATGCCACATTGGGCTTTCGTTGTCCCAGTGTTCAAGTCACAGGGGGTCTTGGGGATAAAAAAAACGAGTGATCAGAGCTGGGTGAGTTCCTGCAGCTGTGAAGAAAGTCAGGTCATTTTGAGCTCGTTGGATACAGGATAGGTTTTATCATCTCTCCCTTAAGGATTGTGACTGGGTTTCTTATACCTCTCACATGAGCCACCAAAACCTGCTCTGAAAACCCCGAGGGGTCAAAGAGCTCCCAGAATGAAGCCATTTTCTGATTTAGTTCTCAGCTTGGGGAACCCCAGACTTTCCACAGTTTCTTTCCATGTGAGCAGGTCTTGCTTTGGAGAGGGTGGAACCTGGTCCCATAGTGGGTGAGGGACATCTATTAGTAATGCAGCCCTAGGGCAAAGCAGTGAGCTGTGCGTAGAAACATCTAGGGAGAGTCTAGCCTTGGTCTGCTTGTGTGATCACCCCACTCACGCACATTAGGCCATTTTGCCTCTTGGGCTGGTCCATAAAACTTGAAATTGCTTGAGATTTTGCAGAACTCAAAATAGCCATTTTCAGAGGGGTTAGATGATTTGAGATCATCAGGGCCTCTTCCTGGGTTGGAGCAGATGCAGAAAACTTCAGTTCTGAATATTTAATGGGTGCACTAGGAGCTTTTAGAAAGCATGGATGCTCTGAGATCCTGTTAAGGAGTCTTGGGTGAGATCTGGGTATTAACATCTTGGAAGTTTCTTCAGTGATTGTCATGCATAGCTGGGCCACATAGATTGGGCTTGGGTGGAAATTAGAGTTTGACAGTTGACAAGGGAGAGGGAAGGTGGGCATAAACTTGATCTATTCAGCTTAATGGTAAGGAGATTTGAGAAAGGAAAGAAAGCGGGGATCAGCTCCTCTGAGCTGTGAACCAGGGGGCTGCTGGGAGTGGCTGGTTGCCGGGAGAACGTTCTTTACATGGTAATGATGAATTTGTTTAAGAACAGATTTAGTCGTAGCCATTAGCATGATACTTGGCAAGCAAGGAAATATGCTTTCTTTTTTCTCTTTTGGTACTGGGGGATTGAATATAGGGGTGCTTTTACCTCTGAGCCACATCCCTTGCCCTAAAATTTTTATTTTTGTTTTTTTTAAATTTTGAGACACAGTATCACTAAGTTGCTTAGGGCCTTGCTAAGTTGCTGAGGCTGGTCTCCAACTTGGAACCCTCCTGCATCAGCCTCCTAAATCACTGGGATTACAATCAGGCGCCACTGCCCCTGACAAGTAAATATGCTTGTATTCAGTCTGTGTCTGTTCTCCCAGGGCAGAGTGTGGGGGTTATTAGCTTGGTTGAATACTGTGGTGATAGCTAATGCTCATGAGGAAAATGCATCATCAACAACTGCCTGGTGGGAAAATGATAAATGAATATAGAAGGGGCAACCAACCCACCCCACTGCAAATAATCATCTCATTTAAAAAAAAGAGAGAGAGAATAAAAAGAGAAAAGTAAATGACAGTCACAGCTCCACTCTCCAGAAATAACCCCTACAGATCCTTCTGGACATATCTTGATAGAAAATAATAATTCCATATAAATGGGATCCAACCTGATTTTTTTTTTGACATCTAAATGCTGTGGATCTTTTGCAACATATCAATAAATATAGGCTTACCTCCATTTTAAATAGTACCTGGATGAGCCATTTTTTAATCCGTCTTTGTTGATGGACATTTAGGTCATTTCCAATTCAGAGCTATTAACAATGAGATAAAGCGTCCTGTACGTGTGCCTTTGAGATATGCATCCTGCTGCGGTGATCTGCTTCTTTTATTACACACTCTCCCAGCCAGGAGTGGAGATGACAAAAGCCCACATCTGCTGTGCACTGCTCTCAGGCTTATTGTATTATAATTCATATGTTACTTGCTTTTGTGTTTCTTTACCCCCTCCTCCCACACAGTCATAATGGGCTCTGTGGTTAGGTGTAGAGTACTCTGTACTCATTTAGCCCCGCCCTTTCTCATTATTAAAATGTGCAGGGCTTAGATTGCTTTTGAAAGTCCCTGGCCTTCAGCAGAATGACCTCTGTTTCCGAAGAGCTGGCAAGAAACCCACTCTGGCTGTGTCATTCCAACTGATTTTCCTACAGTGAAGTTCCAGCGTGTGATGAGTTTATTTAAAATGATGGGTTACATCTCTAGCTTGCTTTGTTTAAAATATCATTCTTGGGGCTGGAGCAGTGGCTCAGCATTTGGAGCTTGCCTTGCATGAGCAAGGACCCAGGTTCAAACCCCAGCACCACGTACACAACTAAGTGTCCGAGAAACAAAGGTCAGATGGAAAAGTGAATAAAAATTGATTGTCTCTTTTTAAGAAAATCATTCATATGTAACATGTATTTAGTTCTCAATCTAAGAATGGACTGTGGAGTACCGCACCTTGTGCCTGCGACAGGAAGTGCATCGGTGAGGAGATGCAGGGTCCCTGGCCTCCAGGGGCTCATGTTCCAAGGGGCTTGCAGTACAGGTGGTCTCTGACTTGTTCACTATCAGGATGGTGTGCAAGCAATATGCAGTCAGTAGAAACTGTACCTCAAATTTTGAATGTTGAGCTTTTCTGGGGCTGGTGATAACACCATAACAATACCCTCTCCAGGTCCTGGGCAGTGGCAGCATGCCTCAGTTCCCAGGCAGCCACACGATCACAATCGTAAACAACTGATACTCGACGGTGTGCTGCGTTGCTAGGCTGTGATGTGCAGGAGGTTGGATTATTAAATGCATTTTCAACCTACAGTGTTTTCAGTTTACTGTGAATTGATCCAGGCATTGCCCCATCATAAGATGAGGAACATCTGCATAATGTTCCTAAATATGACTTTCCCTGGGAGCTAGGTCTCCCAGCCTTCTTGGACTGTAGTGTCCTCCACTTTGCCATTATAGAGACACTTTTATTTGAGGGAAATGGTTTCGATAGGACTGAAGTTGTAGTTCTGGGAAAAACTAGAGGAAGTTGAAATGTTGTCATTGGCCCCTAAATTATCTTAGGCAGATTCCCACCTTTCCATCTCCCAGTGTTTTCCTGGGAAAAGGATAAAAGGACTATGAACTTTGGTTCTCTAGTTTCAAAGTTTAGGGTGGTAGAACTCTAAGGCTGACATCTGAGGGGGATTCTCTGCATCGTAGCTTGCACTTTTTGCTAGATTAATGGAGACTGGAATAATTGGAGAAGATCATAATGTGAAAAACTCAAGGAAAAGGCAGTAAGTGGCTCCTTGGACTTGAAGCTTTTTGCTTTTTTTTTAGAGAGAGGGACAGTGAGATAGAGAATCCATTTTTATTTAGTTTTTCACATGGCTTTCGTTGCTTCAACACTGCATTGTGTATGTGGTGCTGGGGTTTGAACCTGTGTCCCAATGCATGCTCCAGTCCCTTGAATGGTCTTTACAGATCATTTAATTAAGAGATTCTTCCAGGCATCTCTTTAAAAGCTGTATGGAAACCATGGCCAATTTTTCAATACCCTATCAAACAGATTGCAGATCCCCACCTCACGAACTGGTGGCCTGATCTAGCCCCTGGTATGAGTGGGTAGAATCGCTGAGGTTTGAAAAGGAGGGTAACTATGAGAGCTTATAATCCTGCTGACGAACTGTTCCTAAAGAAATTTTCCTTTCTTTCAGCACTGGCTGGATCATTCCAAACCAATAAAAAAGCAGATGAAAAGTAAGTAAACAGATTTTAGCCTTCGCATTTATTCTTTTTATCTGTGGGTAAACTCCTTTGCAAAAGGTTTGAGGGTTTTAGGTTTTCATTATAACTGGGAAGCATTTTTTAAAGAATGGATTTTAAATGAATGATTCTTAATGTCTTAAAGCTGGCCAAAGATTAAAGTTTAGAAGTTGAGTTTATAGTGGATGTTTAAAACCCAGCAATGTTCTCATTTGAAATCAGATACCTCTGACAGTGAGCACTGACTGATGAGCTGTTCAGAAATGTGATTTTACACCTGCTAGATTTCCTTCCTAATGAGTCACAAAGGAGACTCAGAGATGGGAGAATAGGAGGGCTCTTTGGTCATGGGGTCCAGTCTACTCCTTTACAGGTGTGGTAACCACATTTCTCTGTGTTGTTTATGCTTGGGTCGTTTAAAGAAAGCTTTATTCTCTTAAAAAAATGCTTTAAGGGATTTATTTACTATCTTTTTATTTATTTATTTTTTATTGGTGCATTATTGTTATACACAATGTTGGGATGTGTTGTCACATACTCATAGATGCACACAATACAGCAATATAATTTGGTCAATATCCCCCCGCCATCTTTACTATATTTTCAGATGGCAGAACACTTTGGTATTTACCTGTCATTTTCCTTTAGCCCACTTTGTACTTTGTAAAATGTAATAGGTATCAGTTTGGAGCATCTTGGCATCAAGAGGTAAAGACAAGATGCCAACTCTTAGTAATTCACCGAGAGCCTTCAGATTTTCTTCCCGATTGAGGTTGCCAGCTAGACCATCCTAGACAACATAAAAGTCCATTTTGATTTTCCAGATTGGGGTTGATAAGAGCGTTCTGATGTTGTGTGCCCGGTTGTGCCCTCCGGAAGGAGTGGCGAATGTGCTGTAGATTTAACGTGTTTTTCCTTTTGTTCATTCTGTGGGAAAAACATCTTCAACCTTCCATCTCCAAATGTTTAGTTGGATCTACTTTTGCATTGCACTTTCGAGTTAAATACTATTCCTCCGAACCGAACAACCTTCGAGAAGAGTTTACAAGGTAGGACATAATGCAGAGGGTTCTGCCCAGTAAGCCTTGCCTTGCATAGACTCCATGGGTCTTCTAAGCCATGGTTTGCCTCTGTTTCTACTATCTGTTCTGCTGAGCATGAGTTGTTAGCATTTTTTCCCCTGGGCTTCTGTATTCTGTAGAAAATCCACAACTTCGCATAATTTGATATTTTTCATAGTTAATAAAGGTTAGATTTGTTTTCTTTGTCACATTTCTGATTTCTTGGACTACAGGTAAATTAATTTGTTTTTCTATGGAATTTTATTTCTGTCTCAGTGACAGAAAGGGAAAGCAGTTTTTTTTTTTTTTAAGAGAGGGACAGTGAGAGACAGGGAGAGAGAAAGATTCAGTTTTATTTGGTTTTTCATGTGGCTTTCATTGCTCTGACACTTCGTTGTGTACGTGGTGCTGGGATTTGAACCCAAGTCCCTGCACATACCTGGCAAGCGCCGTAACCGCGGAGCCACTGCTCCAGCCCCGAAAGCAGATATTTGAGAGAATGTTTCGTGGTCTAGAATTGCCCTCTTGTTTTTAAGGGGCTGCAAATTTTCCCTTAATGGTAACAGTAGAAGCCCCTCTCCCTTAAAATCAACTGTACCAATTACAGCAGAGTTCTTAGACTCCTTCATGTTACCCTTCAGCCCCCGCTGGCGTCTGCCAGTGTTTGTCACTTGGACTTTGGAAACAGTGTAGAAGAAAAGAGAACTTAATAGCTTGTTAAGTGGGGCAAGTCCCTCTAGCTACCCTTCCATCAGTGAAATTCTCTACCAGCTTGTGCTTTTGATATCCCCAGAGCCTCCTTGTCACTGTGTTGTGTCATAGATTGTAGTGGTGACATGTACGCAGGCAGATGGTCCACAACCTCCTAAGTAGTGCTTTAAAGACTGACCAGTAGTCACCGTTGCCCTATTGGACAGGCCAGCTGAGCTTGTGCCATTAGGTCTTTCCTGGGGAGTTGGAAGTTCTGGCCATTCCCCTTGATGTGAATACACAGTTAGTGTCCTAAATTTTGGAAGTGAAGTTCAGTTATATTCAAGCCCCTGTTGGGAAGCAGGAACATCCTGGAATGTACTGGAACCTTCACACCCCCCCCAATTTGATTTCTGGGTCACCCACATTTTCCTATATCCATTGCATAGAAAGTGTCTGCCTGAATTGTTTCCAAGGTTCAAACAAATTAAATTACTCCAGTGTCCCTCCTCAGAGCTCGTCATGAAACATGCTGCCTTTAGCTGTCACCAAACCCAGTGTTTTTTAAACCAGGCTGTGTGAATCAGAAACACCTGGGAAGCTTTTGAACAAATCAGATTCCTGGGGACCACTCTTGCGTGTAGGATTCCTAACTCTGTAGGAATGGAGTAGAGCGTGGGCAGCTTTGGTTTTTACAAAGCACTGTTAGTGGTATTGATGCCCACATCCTTCTGGTTAAAAAAAAACAGAAAGAAAAAAAAGAAAAGAAAACTTTCTAAGCCAAGGCCTTTTTTTTTCTTAACCTAAGCAAGCCGCACTCATGTTATTTGCTTCCCCCCTCCCTCGTTTCTGTCATACCTGTGACCCTCTGCAGCCTAATTCCAGGATCTTTTTGGGTGCGTGTGTATGCCCACATGAATGTGGGTGTGTGTGTGTTGTTTGCGTGCCCGATTTGTTTTTTAAAAGACAAGTCTGCAGTTAAACTGCCTCCGGGAGAAAAGCTGGAGCTGTTGATCACAGAATCCAGTCAGCTGCAAACTTGCTGATGTGATTCTAGAATCTGCCAGGTGGAGCTGGCTGAGGCCCAGTCCAGTGGCTCCCTCTGCCTGTTTAAGAGCCTTGGTGCCTGAGTTCAGTGTGCCTGTTTGGCTCTCAAGCATCAGAGTGGTCCTGGAGGCCTCATGGGATTATTTGTGTTCCATGTTCCATCCTTCCAACCCTCTACCTGCACTCGCCTGCCTGGCTGGGTTCTGGGATGCCTTCCTGTAGGCCCATGAGGAGATGCTTCCATTTGATCTGGACTCCCTTTTGACAGTGCAAAACCCTAAGCTGCGCACAGGGCGGGATCTGAGATGGGAAGTTGCGGGTGGAGGCGTCTGGGAAGGGGTTACCCTCTGTTGACTTTTGTATATGTTTGTCAGGTACCTGTTTGTTTTACAACTCAGGCATGACATTCTTTCTGGAAAGTAAGTATGTTTTTGTTCTAACTCTTACCCCAGGATAGATCATAATGTGTTTCAAAATATTTCACTGTTTTAACTCTTTTACCCTTGTTCCCTTTTCAAAATTCAAAAAAAGTTGCACCAGGCATTGTAAAGTGAGTCTAATACTTGTATCACTGTTGTTATCATCCTATTTTAAATGATTACTAGATATGGCTTGAAGCATTTCCAAAATTCATTTAATATCTTAAGCGATGTGTATTTGGGAATAATTCACTCCCTGATCACATCACTGCCCCATTCATAATGGCTTCTGTCGTATTTGCAAGCAAGATACGTTATTAGTATGTATACACGTACAAGTATATGGGCAGTCAAAAAGTCTCATTTGTCACTTCCCAACTTGAAGTCGTGGAAAGAGGTTGTGTTCTGATTTGAATAGTGATTTGGATAGAAAGAGGCTTAGACATCTCATCTCATTTCCTTTCCCATCTTAAAACTGGTTTTTAAATACTAGGCTTCTGGCTGCACATAATGATTATTGAGCAAAAGAAGCATTAGCTCAGAGGTGGTTGATTTTGCATGCAATCTTGGTTTATTTTAAAGATATTTCAACAGTCATAACTTATCCAATTCTGCCATTTTTCAGCATAGGTATTAAATATTTTCTGTTACATGAAAAACTAAGTCTATATTGAGTCTGAGAAGTAATAATCTGATATTACTGACAAGAGTCCATTCTGATTCTGGATGTAAGCCAAAGGAAATTTAAAATGTAATTTCCGAAATTTGCAAACTCAGAATATGTGCTGTAAAAATTTCAGTGGCATATGCTCTGTAACACGAGATGATTGTACAGTGTATACATTTGCCTTCTTCAGCCATGCAATATAGACCTTTGGTTGGCGTGTGTGTTACGAGTGTGTATTTTTACCTCTCTCACCATACTGTGCTCCTCATACTGAAGGCCTTGTGACTGTAGAAATTGTCTTTAGTTTAGAAAAATATTAATGGAGGCACCTGCATTTGTACAGTACTTTGCAGTTTCATGTATGTATGCCTGATTTGCTGTACTTCAAAGCAGGAAGGTGTTCTAGTCCCAGTGCTGCCTCCTGCTGGCTGGCTGATCTTGGTCGAGACCCTTGAATGCTTACTTCCTGATCTATGCGATGGGAAATGGGGGGACACTGGTCACACCTGGAGTTTACCAACTTATTGCCTTGACCAGCTCTAATAATGCATATGGAAAGACTTTGAAAACTATAAAGTGCTATACCAATGCATGTCATTATTATTTTTCTAACTAACTTTGAAATTTTAAGTATAAACGAGGTCACCAGATTGGCATTAACACTCTTGTGGCTGTGCCTTAGTTATCCTGGCTAGAATGCCAAGTACACCCAAGTGTGTTTACTTTTAACACCGCAGCCTCATTTCAAGAAGGATTTACGGCAGCTTGAAAAGACACATGTTCTGTGTCAAGATGATAAAGTGGATTTAAAATAAGTTTTAAAATAATAAGGCAAAGGAAATGCTTTCCATCCGGTTTTCCAAACTTCTCCATTCTTGCCAAATTCAGTAAAGTTGCCCATGTGGTTGATAGAAGGTAGAACTAGATGGGATTATTTTGCCACATGGTAAGAACTGACTTTGGGGACTTTGTAGTGTAAGTCAGTTTGTTTGTATTCTTTAATATAGAGAGTAAAATTATAAACTAAAAACAAAAATCATTGCTTAGATATCATTGCCTCTTGAAGAATGATTTTACCAGTATTTTATATATTTTACATAGCTTCATATTTAGAATTAATTTCTTGTCTTTTCCCCCCCCAAGATTGAAATGCCCCTATGAAACGGCTGTGGAATTAGCTGCTCTCTGTCTACAAGGTACATTAATCTTTAGTAGTAATTAGCATTTTAATGTTATTACTTTTCATTTCAACAAATGAGTATCTGTTGTGTGCCAGGCCCAGTGCTCTACTTTGCCCCAGGATATAAGTGAATATGACATGGTCTCTGTCCCCAAGTAGCTTGCAGACCAGTGAGGGAGGCAGATACAGAGAACAGAGCAGTTCCACCAGCAGCAGAGACACGTGGGACTCTTGGAAGAGAGAGGGCCACAGCGGGATGTGGAGAAGGAGATGAATCAAGGAGCCAAGGCACAAAGCAGAGGTGCAGAGAGGGGCTGGGGGGTTATCTCAGCAGTAAAGCACGTTCCTAAAGACCTGGGATCCATCCCCCAGTACCACCAAAAAAAAAAAAAAAAAAAAAAAAAAAAAAAAAAAAAGAAGAACAGAAAAGAAAAGTAGCAGCAATAGTTGAGTGATATGTCAGAGTGGAAGATTGAAATTCAAAACTCCAGCTAGGTGGATGGCTTCAGACCTCACTGAAAGAGCATGAGCTTCATGCCTTCAGCAGTGATGCCTTTGTAGGCACTTGATTGAGGAGGCAGGGCTGCTCAGAGAAGCATTTTAGAAAGGCCACGCTGACTGTATGGGACTGAGACTGGGGCTGAGATGCAGTGAGGAGTGTTGCCCTAATAGGAAACTGAGTTGAACAGGTGGTCATGCAGACACCCCAAAAGCCAGCCTTGGCAGTACAGGGAGACAGGGAGACAGAGCAGGTGATTAGACTTAGGTGTTGAGAGAGGAGTCAGAGATGACTCAGGCGGTGGGCGGTGAGAGTGGTTGAGGAAGAGTTGGGCTCTGGTGGAGGAGACAAACATGTCAGGCCTCTGGGCCAAGAGGTGCCCCAAGCAGCAGCAGTGCCTGGGGATCTGAATGTGGCTCATTCGGAGGTCAGGCTGGGAGCATTGTTGTGGGTTATCAGCATGTGGGTAGGAACCGAACAGTAAGAAGTCTGCCAGCAGGATTGTCAAAATGAGCTGTTCATCCCTGGGCCGCATAGGCAGATTGTAGTTTAAGATGCATCAGAAGCACTTGCTAAAGTCTACAGCACTGATTAAGAGAATGCTAATGTGTAACGGCACATATGTGATTCTGAGTCAATGAACGGTTATGTTACCTTCCATGCCTGAGCCTTGAAGACATGTCTGCTGCGGTTGTCCTTGAATCAGTGGTGCCTCCTGAGTTGTGACACCGTGACCCTGCATGGAGGCTTGTGCTCCTTGGGCAACAAAGTTGTGGTAGATTTAAAGATTAATCCAAGTAAAAGAAAAAAGAAGGAAGGGAGGAGGATGAATGAGTCAGTCATCTGTTGGATTTGTTTTGTCTTGTAACCATTACCATTTTGTAGGTAAGGCGTCAGAGACCCAGAGCTAAGTGACTTGCCCAAGGTCACACAGCTAGTACATAGTAGATTTGGGATTCAAGCTCTCCCATATCTGAACTGTGCCCATCACCCTCGACCCTTCCTGGAGTTGGAGCCTAGTTACTGAGGCTATTGACTAGTGAGGTGTTAAGTTCTTCTTGAAGATTCTTGAAAGTCAGGCATGCTACCTCAGAATGGTACCAAGCAGCACTCAGGCCTGTTTCAGTGCAGCAAAGGAGAGGTTGGATGCTGGCCCCACCTTGCCCAGTCTGGACACACGAGGGAGACCTTGTCGTTGTCTGGCTTCTCCCTCTGGTGCTCAATGATGTCAGTGGCACAGTTAATCCTGTCCCATCTGCATGTACCACTAGACCCAGGGGTCTCTTGCCTTACTTTAGCCCGTAGGTGCAGGAGAAGGGTGATTCATGTCACAGGAATCCTTCCATACCATGAAACCCCTCTGGATTTCCAGGTATCTGATATCACAGTAGCTTCTTGGATAGAGGTCAGTGGTGGCCTCTAGCCTAGGGAAACCAGCTCCACCCTTTTGGAGCAAATACTGTTTCCAGAGCCTTTTTCCAAGGTACCAAGTGCTGCATACCCTAACCTCCCCTGGGTCAGGTCTTAGTGGTGCAGGTGAAGGGCTGCAGTCAACAGGAACTGCAGCAGGCCCCTCCTCTGCATCATCGTCTTGTACAGGCCTCTCACTGTCCCACTGAGTTCGGTATTACTACTTCCTCTGTGTACACAAGGACATTTTATCTACTCTGCAAGCCCGCTGGAGTCTCTCCCTGAAAGGTAGAATGTGGGATTGGCATCTCAGAAGCACCCCAGCGGGGTGATGGACAGGGTTGCTGGTGCTCTCCCTGGATTGTTTGGGCACCTAGGCCTGCTTTGGTCTGTTGGGAAAGTTAGTGTGTGAAGCAGAGGTTTTCCAAGAACATTTTCCAGGCCAGCCACATGAGCATCACCTGGGAAGTGCAAATCCTAGGCCTGGTTCCAGACTTACAGAAACTCGGGGTGTGGGGTCCAGCAATGTGTGTATTAATGAGCCCACCAGGTGATTCCGATGCACCTTCAAGTCCAAAAACCACTGCTGGAGATCAGTATGTTTCCGAGGAAAGTGTGCTCCTGTCCTCTGGGCATCTTGTGACAAGGCAGGCTTTGCCTGGGTCTTTTCGGTGTGGGGCTCGAGAGTCTGCATTTCGTGTGGGCTCCCTGGTGATGTCTGTGCTGCTGGTCTGTGGACCATACTCTGTGTAGCCAGGTATTGGAGGAAATTGAAGGAGCTTTTTCATTCTGGGGTCTGCAGAGATTTAAGTGGAGAGAGTGGATTCTGTCATTCATGCCTGGAGGGATGGAGCCACCTGTGTCCTCAGGGCTTCCGTTCTGTGAGTGACTTGGCAAGAGCAAGGACCATGCAGGGCGCTTTGGGCTTCCCTCTGGGGTCACTCACGTTGCTGTGCCTCCTTTCTGCACAGCCGCCTCCCTCCCAGGTTCTGCCCACTCTGCTGCTGTCGCTTCTGCAGCCGTTTCACCGCCTCTCCCTCCCCCACTTCCCTCCTTGTTTTTCCCCTCAGATTCTGCATGTACCGGATTCTTGATCCATTCTCTCCAGCACTGCAGACCCTGAAGTGCTGCTCTCACCTGCCCTTTACAAGCACCTAGTGCTGGGGATCCTCATTCCCTGCAAGGGACTTTTATTGCAAATGCAGGACTCCACCACTTCTCAGGGAAAATGCAATCAGGGCCTCCCTGGATGGGAGAAATGGTTGGGAGAAAGACAGTAATAACCAAGATGATGGTGTGTAGCCCGATGGGGAGGGCATTGGAATGATTCTTGGGGATTTTGAGTGTGCATATGATTACCAAGTGAGAGTTCTCCTCCTGAAAGGAGAGCGTTATACATCAGGGGGCACCTGTGCTTTATAATCATGCAAAATGCCTTTCAACTTGACTGCAGCAATAACTGAAAATGTTCAATGTCTCCCTTTTCCTCCCTTTTATGAAACTTGCAGCAGAGCTTGGGGAGTGCGAGCTTCCGGAACATACACCAGAGCTTGTGTCTGAGTTTCGGTTCATTCCAAATCAGACAGAAGCGATGGAATTTGATATCTTCCAGAGGTGGAAAGAATGCAGGTACCTCGATGCGCCACACTTGCATCTGCTGTTTATTTGTTTTGCCGTGTGTGTTTGTCAGACTCTCTGGTCCACTGTAGGATTGTTCGTTGGTGACTGTAAAACACCAGCTCCCGTGTTTCCTTCATGCCTGCTTTCCCAGTGGCCCCGCTGTCATCTTTCTTCTGAGAGATGTGCAGCAGGAACCAGACCATTATCTCTTTCTCCGTCTGAACTGGAGATTTGCTTGTTGCTGCCTAGAGTGCTGCTGCTGTCCCGGCAGCACCCCAGGGGTGCCCAGCAATCTGGCACTGCCCCAGCACACTCTCACATGCCCGAGTCTCTAGTGACCCTGACCTGAACCTTCTAGAGCAAACCTTTCAGAAATATTAGAGGAGCATCCCTAATCTGAAAGTCTGAAATATGAAACTTTTGGAGCACCATCATGACACATTGGAAAATTCCACACTTGACTTCATTGGACAGGTCACGGTCAAAATGCAGTGACAATAAAAACAGTGTATAAAATTACCTTCAGGCTACATCTATAATGTGTATATGAAACATAAATGAATTTCTTGTTTGGACTTGGGTCCTATCCCCAAGATATCTCATTATCTGAATGCAGATATCCAAAATCTGAACATATCTGAAATCAGGTGTTTTGGATGAGGAGTGCCCAGTCTTGTAGCCCTGTTGTGTAGGAACACCCACAGTTGAGACCATGTGCTATGCTGTTGTATTTCAGGAAATGTGGCTTTACACTTAAAGGCAACCATGCCATTTCTCTGTTTGGTTCCTCCCCTGCTATCCCTACCCTCATCCAACATGGTCAAACCAGGTCCCTGCCTCTCACTCACTCATTTCCCTTCCTCCCTTTCATCCCTTCTTACCACACACCACCCAGTTGCTCTAGGACCTGGAACCTCCTGCTGCCTCTCAGTCCTGACAAGTCCTAGTGACTTTTTTCATCAACTGAAGGTTACATGAGTGCAACCTCATATCACATTGAAACAATATAGAAGCATGTGGCTCTGGATCCTCCCGCCCACACACCCCACGGCACAAGCGCACAGTCTCCCTGGCTGCAGGAAGCCATGGCAGCAGCCTGTTGTGCGTCCTTCCAGCCCTTTTCCTTTGTGTTTAAATATACATATCTACACCATAAAACATGGTCTTGCTTTCTTAAGTGACCCTATTACAAGCGCTGTTCTCTGATCTCTCTATTCAGTAACAGTATGTTCTTGGAGTTCTTCTCTTGTCAGCAGAAGCTGGTGCCCCTCGTTGCTGTAATTGCCACCTAACCTTGCCGTGTGGAGTGCCCTTCAGAACCCTGTGGGTGTTCGAGTCCCGGTTTACATTTGTTTCCATTGGTTTTTCTAAGGGGAAAGAGCCCTGCCCAGGCGGAACTCTCCTATCTGAATAAAGCGAAGTGGCTGGAAATGTATGGGGTAGACATGCACATTGTCAGGGTAAGAGCTGTGTACGTTTGAGTCTTTTGCTTTTGCTATTACTGAAAAAATATGTAAATGCTGTGCCAACAAAGTAACTTGTGGTGAGGGAACTGTTTTTGCATTCTGCTCTGTGACGACCTGTTAGAACCCTCTACCGATTGTCACTTCGTTTGTTTGTAGGGAAGAGATGGCTGTGAATATTCTCTTGGACTGACCCCGACAGGCATATTAATCTTTGAAGGAGCTAACAAAATAGGCTTATTCTTTTGGTAATTTAGTTTTGTCTAATATTAAAATGTCTTTTCCTATTTTGTGGTGGAGTCTATGTGATGGATGATTATTGAGGGATATGCAACGCTCAGATTTGTTTTAAAATCACACCATCCTTTTGTCATTGTGGGTGTGTGGCAATTACCCTGAAACCTCTGAATAATCACATTTAAATGAATGAATGATTTTTTTTCTTAGCCAATCTAAGCTTTAAAAGTAGAAAGGAAACTGCTATTTGATGTGTAGATAATTTTACTGCAGACTATGCTTTTTTTAAAATGCTTTCTCTGTGATCAGGCCTAAAATTACCAAAATGGATTTTAAAAAGAGCAAACTGACCCTTGTGGTGGTGGAGGACGATGACCAGGTAGGTCTTGCTCCGCTGTGTGCCTTCCTTGCTGTGAACAACCAAGCTTTGACGTGACAGATGCCCCCACCAGGACCTTGTGCTTGCTCTCTCAGGGCCGTGAGCAAGAGCACACCTTTGTGTTCCGGTTGGACAGCGCTCGTACCTGCAAGCACCTGTGGAAGTGTGCGGTGGAGCACCACGCCTTCTTCCGCCTGCGTACCTCGGGAAACAGCAAGGCCAACAGATCAGACTTCATCAGGCTGGGCTCTCGCTTCAGGTTCAGGTGGGGCCACCTTGCAGCATGCATCAGGTCTTTCAAAGAAAGGCAACTGCTTTTGTTTGTGAACCCAGCAATTGGGATTATGGGCCCTGTCTCCACTTTCTTCCTAAGCTCTGACCCTCACTCTAGTCACTTAAGATCTTTTGGCCTCCATATCCTCATTGATTAAATGGAACTGAAGATCTCTTACCTAAAACTTGGCACCAGAAATGTAATAGATTTCAGAGCTTTTCAGATTTTGGAATGTTTACATATTTGATTTTGCAAATGTTGGCATCTTAGCACCCCAAAAGTTGGGGATTTGGGAGCATTTTAGACTTTGGATGTTTTAATTAGGGGTGCTCAATCTATAGTAGCAAAATTGTTCATAGCTGGCATGTAGCTAGAGCTACGCTGTCCAGGACAGTAGCCACTAGCTACATGGAGCTAGTTCAATTGATGGATACTTAATAAACTTTAGTTCCTTAATCTCACCAACCACGTTAAGTGCTCTGGTAGCCTCATGATAATAGGGGCTACTTACTAGGCAGGGCAGACAGTGGCAGGGCATCACCATGGAAAGTTCTATTGGATGGCACTGTGCTAGAACTTGTCATGTATCCACTCTTAATTGTGGAAGCATCCTTTATAATGAGGTAGATTGTCTGTCCCCAGTTTATAGACTAGGAAACCAGGGCTCAAACTCTCATACAACCAGTGTCATGCAGAGACACTCAACCTGACACCCCAGCCCTTAGAATTCTAACCCCTAGTAGTAGGCTTCCTTTCCCATGCCAATATCAAGAAATTTGCTTATGATTAAGAATGAGAGCAGGGGTGTGTGTGTGCGCGCATAGGTGTGTGTCTGTCTGTCTCTCTCCCCCAGGGTAGGCTCAGTAAATATTTGACTCTGAAAAGAGCTTGAAGAAAGAGCTTATTCTGATATATTTTTGCTTATAATTCTAAAACCATGTCACTCCAAGTGCATGAAAACTCCCTGGAAATGAGAATGTGTGGACTCACCCCAGACCTTTGTAATCAGAGCCTGTGAATGTGCCCATCTATGTGTGAGGCCTTGGAATGTGCATTTCAAATGCATTCTCAGGGTTGACTTTTGAGACACGTGTAGGTCTGAGAACCTCGGTAACGAGATATAAAACTTCACATGGTTTTATAACCTCTGCCCACACATGGCATGTCCCTGAACTCTGTTTAAAATGCCAAAAGATTTGCTCATTTCAGATTTATCTACTGTGCAAGGAAACGGCTGTGCATTTCTGTTTAAAGAACTATTTTGTTTGAATGTATTTTTAAATGCTCCAAGGGGGGAAAAAGGACCAAGTTCTTTTTGAGAAAGAGTCGAGTCACAGGGCTCTTGGAGGATGGAAATGAAATGTTAGAAGAGCAGAGGCTCACAGAGCCGTCCCGTGGTCTACTGATGACCACAGGGGAGGGGAGTGGAGAGGGTGCTGGAGAGCAGGGGTGGTGGCATAGGCAGGCCTTTTAGCAAACTCCCCCAGGATTTGGCCCTTTCCTAGTGCATTCTGGTTTTCTAGAACTGTAGAAGGAAGGGGAGTTCAGAGATGAGGTTGCCCCTTGGAGACACTTGGAGTGGATGGCACATGCCTCCTTCCATCTGATAAATCATAAACCAGGAGCAACTGGAATGTAGTGGCGATGGTTGATCAGCAGAGAATAGCCTGGAAACTGCAGCAAAAGTGGTTGAATTCTGGGAAGGCTTGGTGGCATAAATACTGTTTCCCTTGGCATAGTAAGGGAAGCCGAGGTCTAGTGAAGGGGTCATTGGTAACAGCCTTTTCAAAGATGAGTTTAATGTCTACGCACCGTGTTTCACTGAGAGGTTATTTTGTGTGCTAATCAGTGTTCTCTTAGCCAGTGTTCCAGGTACTCAGAGCTGCATAGTTTGTGCAGCCAAGTGTGGCTGGTACTTAAATTGCAGGTTTTGTCCTTTAGTAGAAATATCTTCTTTGTCATATATCCTGGATTTGGCAATTGAAGTTTTATTTCCAAAGCAGAAGTCTTAAAATTAGTATGTCTTTACCAAGCGAGTTGAAGCTAAAGTGGAACGTACGCTGGTGCTTTCAAATATAAAAGCTCACTTCTAAATATGTATGATTTGTTGAGATTCTGATATTGGTAACATGTAAACCAATGTTCCATCCCCAGCGGGCGGACTGAGTATCAAGCTACACACGGCGCCAGGTTACGAAGAACCAGCACCTTCGAGAGGAAGCCGAGTAAACGCTACCCGTCCCGAAGACATTCCACGTTCAAAGGTTTTGGGACTTTTGTTCTGCCTGGTCCCTTTACAGCACAGCTTAGTGGGTCGCGCCCTGAGGGAACTTGCTGCCCCACCATCCTGACGCTTGTGGAAGAATTCCCGGGGCGTTCTCTGGATGGGGGTCGGGCCTCTTCTGCTGTCCTACAGTCTGCTCTTCCCCCATTCGTGTGCCGTTTGCTTCCCCTTGCCCCTCACTCTTTTTGTGTGACTCTTTGCTTCTGCAAAGAGACCTCACCGGTATCAGGTGAATATGTGTCTTGCTTATCGAAGGTGCTGTGTCCCTTCTCTCCACTATCTTGCCATCTCTGGGGGGACATAGGCTCATGTTAGCCAGAATTTGACCACATAGGATTAGATGCAGAACTTGTAGAGGCTTGGCTCGGGTGCCCGCAGTGAGTCCAGGTCTACCCATCCTCAAATGTAGCCAGGTCATGAGATACTGCCTCTTCTTAACTGACCATGACTGCAGTGTCCCCCACCTGTGTGAGGCCTGAAACCAGGAAGTTTTGGGTCAAAGAATGAGCAAGCTGGCTCTTTCTAAGCCCAGCCTCCTCATCCCATGTCCTCGCTCTTCTTCCTCTACACTGGATTGCTCCTCCATGATCATGGCTCTTTCATAGCCAGGCCTCTGCGCCCTCAGCCCACCCCTCCTTGCTCTCATTTACTTGGGGTGTCCATTCCATACATTTTTCTTCCACAGCTCAGGACATAGTGGGCCACCAGGGAACCCAGTTTCTCCACTTGCACTTCTAGAATCTTTAACTTTCGTTACCCCATCTCCCCTCTGTCTCCTTCCTTACATAGTAATCATGGCAGCCAGAAAGTCTAAGTCATTCTTAGCTGTTTTAGTGGAAGAAAAATGCCCAGAAAACATGGCCTCACTTTCTAGAGAGGCCAGAGGGTGGGAGCATGTCCAGAGAAGGGTTATGGGTTGGCGAAGAGTGATTGTAGCAGTTGGGGAGTGTCCGAAGTAGGTGAAGGCAGAACTCCATGCTCCAAGGACTGTCAGCTTCTGTGAGCAGGATCATGCTGGGTGTGTGATCCCTTGAGTCATAGTTGTCCCTAAACAGCCCGGTGTAGGGAAGAGTTTCCCAAAGATAAAAAGCACGATTTTGAGACAGTATTGAGGTACCCACCCCCACGGGTGTGTGCACAGAGGGAACTAGCCCTGGTGTGCCTGTGTCTTGACCCCACCAGATGGCCTGGAGCTCTTTCAGAATCCTGGCTCTGTGATTCCCTCCCACTCTCCTTCCTGGGCTCCAGCCCTTCCCCCCTCCCCTTTTATTTTACAGACATTTTTTTTTCCCCTAGCAGAGTTCTTGCATCTCCTTTGAGAAGCTTTTAATGATTTTCCCTGCTATGTCCTTTTAAAAACAAAATGGGGAGGCTGGAGTGGTGGCTGAGTGGTTAGGGCACTTGCCTGGTGTGCATGAGGACGCAGGTTCGAAACCCAACACCACGTACACACCGAAGTGTCGGAGCAACTAAGGCCATATGAAAACCCAAAACTAAATTTTCTCCCTGCCGCCACCCTCTCTCTCTCACTGTCCTTCTCTCTCTTAAAAAAAAAAAAGAAAAAAAATATGGGGAGAAAATGCCCTGCGCCCCCACCCCAGGCAGGAGAGTCTGCCTTGGTTCCCTCAGCACGGAGCCTGCTGCAGTTTCAGTCTTTATCATCTGTCTGCTTTTACTTCCCCATGCCTCTTGTCTGTGTCTTGGGACCATGAGCTCCTGGACGGTTGTGTCCACTCTGCAGCTTGCTCAGGGAAGGGCTGCTGTAGGCTCTGAAGGGCGTGGCAGAGTGCGTTGGACAGAGCCCCCTCATGCCCTCAGAGCCTGAACTGGGGTGGAGCTGGAGAAGTTTCTCTTCCAGGCAGTGTCTCTCCTTGCCTGGCGAGGTTGTAAAGCTCTCTAAGACGTCATAACCTTTAGTTTTTCCCTTACAGCAAGCAACCCTGTGATCGCCTCTCAGCTCTGGTAAGTGCCCCCGACTCTGGAGCACGGCTCTGCTCCCTGATAATTGTTTATTTGCAATACCGACTTTCCCCTTAATGTAACAATTCAATAAGAGTGAGTCACCTGAGAACTTTTTTTTCCCTTTGCTGCTGCCTGGCTATACCATCCTCCTGCTTTCAATAAGTATATAATGGAATGTACCAAAAGGGAAAATGCAGCAGCTCTGAGAAGCGGTGTACTTTGTTTATTATAACAGTGGATGAGAAAGGTGATAGGTGTGTGTGGGGCACAGTGTGCCAATGGCATGGTGGCCGGTAATGGGGAAGGAAGGCCATGCTTCCTGGCAGGTGCAGGGTAGGCCCAGGGACCTGCAGGTGTCAGAGTAATACATGGTACAAGACATTAACACCTTTACTGCAATTCCTCCTGGGGAAAAACTTAGCACAAGACTGAAAATCTCAGCACTGGAGTCAGGAAAGTTTCTATAAAGGGCAGCTAGAACGTGCTTCTCACGCTGTCTGCTGTGTGCTGTCTCTTTATGATCATCTGGCTCTGCTGATGCAGCACTGGGGCAGCTGTGGACAGGCTGGACACAGCTGAGTTCTAATAAATTATTCACAAATGCTGGGGGCCAGATTCAGCCCCTAGGGTGTAGTTTGCAGCCCCTTTCCTAGCATAGGTGTTCCTCATCTTGCCTGTACATCGGAATCATCGGGTGAGCACCAAAAGGCACCCCTTGGCCAGGCCATACCTTAGGGCCAAGTGAATTACCTGTGGGCAGGTGTAGGACCCAGGCATGTGTTTTTCAGCACTCTCCAGGTGCGTCTGGTGTGCAGACCAGGTGAGAATCGCTGTCCTACCTGGCACATACCTCACTTTCTTCCTCTGAAACAACAGTTTTTCCTGTGTGAGTTTGAACTTGCTAGGGACAAGCTGTCGGGTGAGAGAACCTCAGTCTCAGGTTGCTGAACGCTTGCTCTGGACTCCAGATGGTTTGGGTGGCCTAGTTTCGTCAGTCTGCCATGCATGGGTCTCAGGACTACTGGGGAGAGTGGCCTTTGAGACAGGGATGGTTTGACTTGCTGTGTACATTTGTTTTTCTTTACCTCAGGGACTGAACCCAGGGTAACTTAACCACTGAGTCACATTGCCAGGCCTTTTTATTTTTTATTTTGAAACAGGGCCTCACTAATTTGCCGATGCTGGCTTTGAATTTGGAGTCCTCCTGCCTCCTGAACCACTGGGAGTGCAGGTGTGTGCCACCATGCCTGGCCTTCCTGTGTACTCTTAGCTAGGGCAGTGAGCAGATGTGGCACCGGGTGGGATAGGTTGCTGCTGCCCAGGTTAGTGGCCAGAGCCCTGCCAAGGCTTCAGGAACCCTCCCTCCCAACTTGGCTTTGGGCTAACCCAGTTCTGGGGCCTTGGCCTTGTCCTTTCTGGTCCACCTTTTTCTCATTTGCAAACAAGGAAGTTGGATCAGATCATTATTTCCCAATGTTTTAGCCTCTGGACACCCCCCGCCCATATACACATACATCCCAGAAAAAGCCTGACATAGAAGTCCAATGAACTTAGAAAAACGGAGCTGCTCTGGAGCAGGCTGAGTGAGAAACCCTGCTGCGGGTCCACCTCCTCCCCAGGTAGCTCCAAAGCACCTTCAAGGAAGCCAGGGTTCTGGAGGACCAGACCAGCCCCTCTGATTACACATCTGTGAGCCCAGTGTCACCTCTGGTTCCAAGCCACGCTGCAGCGCTGTTCTGCTGGGGCTCAGGCATTCCGACTCTTGACTCTGGTTTTGCTCTGAGCGTCTAATGAAGGGGTGGGAGGGTCCCTGTAGGACCGCTGTGCATTGTCCCCAGCTCTCTGCAATAGGAGGAGATGGCAGCATTCTTGCATGGGTCTGCAGGGTGCCCTGTTTCTAGGATCTTTCTGGCAGGTAGTATGCTAAAAACTTCTTGCACCTTTCTTAGCCTGTCAGGTGTCTCGCTCTTAATCCTCAGGGGCTTGTGAGTTGCAGCCGTTCTGTCCTTTGCTCTCTTAGGAGGTGATTGTTTTGTTTGTATTTCCCTAATAGAATGACATTTTCCTCTTAGTGTCTAGTGGAGATTATATATTGGGAATGAAAACACAAACTAAAAATCAACAACAACAAAAACTCCACCAAAAAAAAAAAAATAAAAACGCCCCAGTAAATATGCCCTTTTGGAACAAATGAGCTAATAACCGCTGTTCACAGCTGTTCAGTTGCTCTTCGCAGCCCAAGAGATCCTGGGGTGAATAGGATTGCTGTGTATGAAATTGCACTCTGGGCAGCAGAGGTCCTACCAGAAAAATCGCCCCTCACAGACCACTTAACCTGCCTGATGAAGCCCAGCCGGCGGCCATCTGGCCTGGAGCCCAGCGCGGTGTGCTAGTCCTCTGAAAACTGGAACACAGAGCCAGTTAGACTCAGCCATGACACCTTCCCTGTCACTGTTGCGGAAGCAGTGAACTTGGTTTCAGGCACGCTGCCCTGCAGCAATGCAGACCCAGTGATTGTGCCGTGTTTGTGGGCTTCTGTCAGATACTGAGCTTGCATTTAAACACATTTCACACCCAGGCTCTTCTGTCCAAATATATTTGGGGGGGCGGGTTAATTTTATTCAAAATGCCATCAAAATAAGATGCATGAGGAGCTCTGAGCTTTTCCTTCATCTCTGAGAGTCAGCTTGGTTTAGTTGGAGAGAAGACAGATTGCAGGTTCCAGCCCCGGCTCTGCCATTGACTTCCCAGGTGACCCTGAGCAAGCAGGTTTCCTAATTCTGTGTTAGGCAAACTGTTCCTTTATCTGTAAAATGAGGTGGAAGGAAACATAGTTGACCTCTCAGCCCTGTTGTGTGGATTCAATAATAACAGCTGCAGAGTTCCCAGGTCAGCCTGTATGGGGTGAATGTTCCACAGTGGTGCCCAGGTCAGCAGCAAGCACTCAGCTAAGAGCAAGGGACCCACGTGTGGCTGCCACCAGAGTACCATCTACCAGTTGTAGTAGATATCCAGAAGTGGCTGGTGACTGTGCCTACAGCTGGAAGAAGCTCTGTACATTGCTGCACCTTTCTGGGCCACCCAGTAATGTCAGGGCAGCCTGCAGTGGGAGCTGAAGTTACTTGCTTCGCATTGAAAAGGATCTGCTTTACACTACCAAAATATGGTATCACAGCTGCTTTTTGGAATATTACCTGTCTGTGTTTTTTAGTTCTGAAATGCAAATGCTGGACAAAGGCTGCTGTCTGTGGTTTTCCTGATTATATGTTCATTTAAGCATCCAATAACCAAAAAGAAATATGTATGAACATTCCGAATGGAGTAGGGAGTGCATAGGAGTGGTTTAAGATTAAGTAAGTCCACGGTAATGCCATTTTGCATCCTTTAAAGTCACAATGTTTCTTTTTCTTTTTCTTTTTAGCTCTAAAACAAATCCTGATGTCCATAATTACCAGGTGAGATCCTACTTTTAAAGGTTGTCTTAAAGTTTCTAAATTTGCCATAATTAGCAGTCATTACATCATCAGATTTTGAAGAAAAATGCTTGAAGAAAAAACACGTGTTTTTTTTCCCAAAAACAATAAGAGAAGAACCTTTGCCTTGTGGCCCCTGCTTAGTCTTGATCATCTTAACTGCCTGATTTTCTTAACCTTGGCAGCTGGCAAGCATCAGGGCCATGTGCTGAAGTTTCTGGGTGGTCAAACACAATCTCCTAGTGATTTTCAAATAAGGCAGGCCTAGTGTGTTCTAGGCCTGAGGAACACAAGTCTCTTGAGTTGTGCCTCCAGAAGAAAATGCTTTGGTCAAATGTTTGGGAAATGTTGCTCCCTGCATTCCCCTTCTTGAATTTTACAGTGCCCATTGGGATGGAAAAGTACTGAGAAATCCTCCAAGAAGGCACATTTTCTTTTCTTGCTTTTTTTTTTAATCCTGTGTTTCCCCAAATCATTCCCCTCCATTTGAAAAGAGGATTGAAAACTCAGCCTCCTCTTCCTCCTCCTCTAATGGTAGGCCCATTAACATCAGTGGAGCAGTGGTTTCTAGAACCCACTGTGTAAAGAGCACTGTTCTAGGCCTCTTGTCTGCAGAACACAGGGGTGTGCTCTTCTGCAGGACAGCCAACCAGGGCCCCTGCCGCCTGCCTAAGCACCCGCTGCCACAAAAGCCCTTGGTAGTGTGAAAGGTATGGTCCAGAGCCGGCTGCCTCCTAAACCACATGGCTGGCACTCTTTGGCCATTCACAGCCTTGTGTGACCTGGCTCTGACTTCTCTGCATTTATTTCTCACCAGTCCTCATCAGCCCCATATGTTTGGCTCCCAGGAAGTTGCATAACTGTTGCTCCTTAATTCCTTTCCACTGTTCCTTTGACCATGCTTGTCTGCCTGGAGTTCCTTTGCCTCCTGTCTGTACACTAAAATGTCTTTTGAAGATCAACTCAGAAGTCTTTTCCTCCTGATCTCAATTGGAAGCCACCAGCTCTGGTGGTTCTCATCCTACTGCACATTAAAGCCATCTGGCCAGCATTTGAAAAAATAACCAATGCTTGGGCCTCTCACCCCAGGACGACTGAGCAGAGACCCTGGGGATAGGAACTGGGTATGGGTAGAGTTTCAGAGTTCCTAAGGTGGTTTTAATGAGCAGCCAGGCAGGGGACCCTGGGTGGAGGATGTGCATACCTCACTTCCCAAGTGGTCGTTTGTTTCTGCTTAAAAGCAGCATCCCTGTCTGGTGACTTCTAGCTAGAGGCCTTAGATTAGTGATATTTTCTGTTGCTATAACAGAACACCTGATGCTGGTATTTTGTAAATAAAAAGAACTTCAGTTAGCTTATGGTTTTGGAGGTCCAAGAGCATGGCACTGACCTCCACTGGGCTCTGGTGAGGGCCTTACGGTGGATGGCACCACAGTGGCAGGAGTGTGTGTAATGGAAGATGTCACCCTGAAGTCAGGGAGCCGGCAAGGGGTGTGGGGAATGTTCTCTTACAACAACTCACTCTCAATGGGAGCTAGTTAGGATTTCCAGAGATTTACCCTAATCTCTTGCAAGAGTAGTGTCCTCCAGAGACCCAATCAACTCCCACTAAGCTCTATCTCTCAAATGTCCCAGCACCTCATACAGCTCTATACTGGGACCACTGGGGACCAAGCCAGCACATGAACCACATCCAAACCACAGGTCCAGTCTCTTTCCTGGGGTAGGTGTGAGTGTCTGAGGGACACTGTCCTCCCAGATTTCTGTTCCCTATTCTTAGTGTGGTTCTGAATAGTACAGGTAATGATTTCACATTGGAGCCTTATTCTAATTATCCTCTTTCCTGGTCTTTCATTACTATAGAGAGCAGTTCCTTAGATGGGGGTGAGATCTCAATGGACATTATCTTTTCTAAGTTTCCAAGTTACATTTCCTCAGAATTTGGGGATGATTGACATCCATTCATGAAACCGTATTTGCAGTGTGCAGGAGCTGGGAGTTTCAGGGAACAGCATGTGAACAGTGTTGTGAACCTGGAGAGAAATCTGGTTTCCTTCCCTCCTTGCCTGCCATGGGTTCTTGAGTCTTCTTTACTGGTTGCTTTCGTTGCAGGATTGTCAGCTGTGAGCATCTGTTGTAGGGGAGGGAAAGGCTGCTGATGGGCCATCAGTGCTTGAAGGACAGAAAAAGAATAAAGTGAAGCAGTCCAGCTCAGCACCTCCCTGTCCCCCACCTCCCTGAGGGGGTCCGCCCTGTGTCTTCTCTGCTTGGACTAACAGGAAGTCGTTGGTTGGCATCGGATCTGCAGAAACTTATCTAGACATTGTTCTCTCCATATCATGCATGGCAGCCACTGGTCGTATGCCAGCCTCAGAGGCCCTACATTACTCTATCAAGGTTTGGGAGTAAACTCCCTGGGAAGAGAACGACCTGAGAACTGTCCTGGTCACCTCAGAAGCTGCGAGGAGTTCTCTGGGGAGGATGGTGTGGGAGCATTTATCTTTTTCCCAGTGCAGCAAGGTCAGCCAGCTGCAAAGAAGGGATGGCTGTGTTCTCCATGGGGACAGTATTGGCATTTGAGGAGGGGCGGCTCTCTCTTCTTTGGGACTGTCCCTGAAGTTGCAGGGTAATTAGCTTCCCTTCTCTCTGTCATCATGACCATAGTAACACTATAAGCATTTCCAGTTATCCCCAGAGGGACATGACTATCCCAGTTGAGAGGATCACCTGTCTTAACATTAATTACCAGAGACCAAGGAAAGTTTTGGAATCTCCTTTTTCTAGGTTTGTGGATAAAGTTCCTACCTCTCTCTGATGTATCTGATTTGGGTATGTTGGAAGACAGAGAAAAGAGTAGGGGATCCTGTTGTAAGTTAGTCCTTTTTTTGTTGAAGATCCATTGTGTGGAACTTCATTCTAGGCCTGGCTGTGGGACCACAGCACCTGGACTATTTTGGGTAAATCATCCAAACCCTGTGGGTTTCTGAATCCTCTAAAGGGGAGAGAAATGAAGAGATGGCAACAGGGAGATTCTAGGGCCCTGGGTCAGCTCTCAGATTCTGCTACAGAGATGTTTTCTTCAGGTTCCTTTCCCCTGCAGCATGTCCTTTGGGGGCTGCAGACTCAGCTTGCTGACAGGCATCTTTGAAGGCAAAAAGAAAGGCTACTGGAATACAGAATAGGCAGGGAAGGCATCTCAGGTCCATGAAAATTGAATGAACTGAATTGCTGAGAATTTTCTGGAACAGAGCAGGCTGCTTCTTATTAACCAAAACAGCAGGAGAAGGAGGAGGAAAGGAAGAAATAATTAAAAGATTAATGGTGGTAAGACTGTAGTGACTTTAATGTCAGGAGGGCTTAATTTGCCCCATAGCAAGTTTAGCCTTGAGGAACCCCATGGAGTCTGGCTGCGTCTAGGACTGCTGCCCTCTACAGGCCACATGTGGATAGGCAGCCTGCCACCTAGCCAGGCCCTTGTGGGTTTGCCCTGGTCACTGGTCTGAATCCATTTTCCTTCTCTTCCAATGGATGGGTGACTACCCACCCTCCTTCCTTTCCTCCAATTGCCTTGCCCTCCCTTTTCCTCCCTCTCTGCCTCTGTCTACTTTTATCAAGATAATAAGTGCAGGAATTTTTGTTGTTGTTATCGTTGTTGCTTGTTTGCTTTGGAGTGTTGTGTACACCAGGGAGAAAGAAATTGACCCGCAGCTCTACTGCCTTACTTAGCATCCCCGTCCAGCCCTTGTGCATGTGCTGTTGTCACCATCACACACGTTGTCGTCGTGTTCATCAGTGACAAAGACTGTTTCTGACAAGGGATAATTTCCTCCTGCTCTCACCGTCTTTCTGGCACCTGTTTCCTTGGGAGGGAGAAATAGTGCCTGGGCCTGGGTACCAGATGACCTCCCTCCTGGAGCAGCAGCCCAGCCATTTCTCAAGCAGCTGTCCCTGGAGAGAGGGCACAGGCTTCCAGTCCCTACCCTTTGTCTGTGGGAGAAACACAATCACCCTGGGAGAGGTCTACCCCCCAGCCTGGATTCAGTTACAGCCTTTCCATCCACAGTCCCCTCGGCCCCCAAGGTGGATGCCACTGAAAGAAAAAGTGAACGAAGACCATTGAAATCCAAAGGTCAGCAAGTAATGGAGTTTGGTATTTTATTTCTAGCCTCAGTACCATCCAAATGTCCACCCCAGCCAGCCCCGATGGCACCCACACTCTCCAAATGTCAGGTAAGTGTTCAAGCTCCCTGAGCTGTGCTTTGGAAAGTTCTCCTTTCTCTCGAAAAGCTCCCACTCTACTTAGTTATGAATTGGAAGCCTGCAGCAGAAACAGGTCCCTAGGGCCGCATTGCCACGGCAGAAATGAATCATTTGCAGAACAGTAGAAGCCAGCCACAAGTGTTTGTGAAATGAAAGTGGTTCTCTTTTAAATCATTGTAACCTCAGCTATTTCTGCTTTGATTTTGTATCAAAGATGTTACTTACATATTCTAAGTAATAGTTTCCTGTCCTGAGTATTTGTTTACTTAAAATGTGATTAAAATTTGGGGATTGTTGTGGGTTTTTTTAAAAAAAAAAATTAAAACAAAAAATGAGATGGGGGCAAGGTTTACTTTGGTGGCAGTAGATCTTTTTTTCCCTAAACCCAAGGGTTAGTAAACTTTTTCTGTAAAGGATAGTCAGTATTTTTTTTTTAAATAAAAAGAGAGGGACAGTGAGAGAGACAGAGAAACAACTTTATTTAGTTTTTCACATGGCCTTAGTTGCTCCAACACTCAGTTGTGTACGTGGTGTTGGGGTTTGAACCCGGGTCCTCGTGCTTGCCAGGCAAGCGCTGAAACCGCTGAGCCACCACTCCAACCCCGATAGTCAGTATTTTTGACTTTGTGATCGCTGTCACACCTACCCAACTCTGCCATTGTTGCCTGAAAACAGCCATAGACAATACACAAATAAGAGGACCGGACTGCACCCCAGCAGAAACGGTAGGATTTGGCCTGCGGGCTGTTGCTTACCAACCCCTACACTACCCTGCCTCCACCCTTTCCCAGGGAACAGGCACTGTTGTATGGTGTTTATAGTTAGATTAAACCTCAAAGTATTTTTTAAGGCCAGCTTTGTGAAAACAGATGTACCTTTTAAGATTTGCATTTTAGATCAGTCTTAATTAGTGTTTATGTGTCAAGCTGTTTCAGAAACAAAACTGTGTGAATTTAGTTTGCATGAGGGGAGTTGCAAGCCTCACTCCTTGAGAAAGTAGAATGGTGGCAATCAGTCCGCTTAGACCAGAGCGAAGTTTGGTGTGGATCTTGTAAGACGACAGTGCAGTTTTTTAAATTATAAACAGTTTGCTATTCATGTATCTTTCCAAAGCAAGCTAGATGAATGCAGTGATCGTTCTTCCTCTTTCTGCATTTCATAGGTAGTTTGTTTTCCAGACGTGAGAAACAGATTGGTTTAAATGTTACTTTATGAACACTGTTTTTATAAATTTTATACCTAGTATTGCCTGTTTTATCATAGTAGTTTCCTCAGACCCAATTTTCACAAGGGATTCAATGTGCCCCTTGCAGGTGGCGCTGCTGCCAGCCTTAGTATCCCCTGATGGCCTATTGGAAATGCTGATTCTCTGGCATCAGATTCCCTGGGGTGGGGCCCAGCATTTTGTGTATTATTAAGCTTCCCGTGAAAACAGAGTTTGTTGATCCAGCTTTTCTGGCAAATGCCACCTAAGCCCATCACCGTGTATGTTAGCATGTGACGCCCTGTGGAGTCTTGTAGTAAAGGAACCTTGCCATCTTCCCCTGACTTCCCCAGACTGACCTGACCTCCAACGCCCTTTGAGAAAGGATGACTCGGCCATAGACAGCTTTTTTTGTTTTGTTTTGTTTTGTTTTTTGAGAGAGAATCAATTTTTATTTATTTTTTCTTCTGATTTTTGTTTCTCCAACACTTAGTTGTATATGTGGTGCTAAGGTTTGAACCCAGGTCCTTGCACATGCCAGGCAAGCGCTCCAACTGCAGAGCCACTGCTCCAGCCCCCGTAGACCACTTTTGTCAACTTGGAAGTTGATAGGTGGTCCGCATCCGACTTTTTGAAGTACTGAAGTCACAAATCCATTCCTTCCTGTGTGCGCACCATCCCATTTGCTGTTCCCCTGCCCATTTCCTTTCCGTTTGTGTTGTTTCACTCTCGTCTCTGAATTTTCTCCCATTCTCACACTAACCATTCACTCTGCAAACAAAACAGGCCACCCTTTCAGGATGACAGGTGGCTCTGGAAAGCAGCGGCCAGCGGAGAGGATAGCCATTCTGTCCACGCTCACAACCAGAGGAACATAGGAGGGATGCACAGTGTGACGAGTCGGGATAAACTCATGACTGCCCTCTGAGACTGAAGCGTCTCTCTCCAGTCCCCACCGTGGTGTCACTGCACTCCACGCGAAGGGTCTTGACGTCACCTGCATGTGTTCCTACAAGTGTCTTTAAGGAATGGTTCCGAGCTGTTTTCCTGTAAATATTCGAAGATAACCACGATAGCTAGTGGTGATTTACTGTTGACTGCATTCTCAACGAAATGAAGGTAGCTAAAGGCTCAGGAATCATTTTGATATTCTCATTTTAAAATTGAAGCAAAAGTCTGCGTATCATCTCACTACATACCTGATATTCTTTGTTATTTAAATAATGGGACCAAATAAAATCAAAAAAGTATGGGAAGATAGCTCACCATACACTGCTGTGGTGGGCATGGAGACAGCTACCGTCCAGCCGGGCCACTGCGTGACCTTAACTGGGTGGTTCCCCTTTTTCAGTCTCATTTCCCCATCTGAAAATGAGTTGGGCTAAGTGGATCTCTAAGATCTTTTCTGACTCTAAAATTCTTTGATTTATTAAAATTTAATTTCTTCAAGGTTGAGGACATATATTCGAATTAAACTTTTCATAAGGAAAGCTCCCATACTTCCTTCCCATACCCACCTCTGCAGCCATGGAAGTGCATCAAAGCACGTAACTTATTAGATGTTGTTTAAACACAAGGAGACTTTTTGAATTTCATATCTTAAAGCAGCTTAGCGACTTTGAATTTCAGCCTTTGCACTAATCATAAATTGCATAGCATCCGTTTTGATAGCATTTGCTGCTCAAGTGTAAAAGTAATTTTTAATGTCTTAATGATTGGTGCTGCTCCCTTGCATGATTTCAGTAGACATCATTGTGAATACACACTGTCAGGATCAGGGGGTTGGATTTCACTCTAGACTTCACTCCTTTGAAAAGCAGCCTATGATTGAGATGCACCTGGGCTCCCGTGAAAGCGCGTGAGGTTTTATGGAGGTTGTGCCAAAGCATTTTGTAGCACAAGTAGGGTGGGCGTGGCCCCAGGTTTTTTTTTCTTTTTTAGAATCAGAATACAATGTATTGTCTATAGGGTGACACTTGTACCAAAATATTTATTTTCCCCCATTTCAGTTCATAAGCCAAGCATATTTTCTCTTAATAGATATACACCTGAGATATTTTTCATTAGTGTATTTGTGAAATTGGGTAATTACTCTGCCACCATTTTATATATGTAATTATAATTTGCCCCATTTTTAAGACCTTAAAAATGTATTGACATCCTTGAGATGTTTTATTGCTGCAAGGTGATCTCTCTTGGTTCCCACAAACATCTGTTCAGGAGAAGGGGCTCATCTGGGTACCAATGCCCAGTGGGTAGACCACCTAGAAACTCTCCCTGAGGTATTTGTTTACAGGTGAATTCCATTTTAGCAGATGTTTTGAGTCTCAGTATATGTGCTGCATCCAAATAAATGTGTTCTGAATCTTTTCCTCTTACTCATAACATTTTTACAAATGTTTTTCCAAGGAATAAAGATTTTTCTCTTTTTTTTTCCTGACTCCATCTTCATTTTATTGATTCTTGCTTCTGCACAGAAATCTCATTTGTGGATGATCTCAGTGGACAGTTGGCTTTGGCATTCTGCAGGGGAGCACTCAGGTGGCGTGCAGCAAGATCATTCTAGAATGAGGCAGCTCTTGGAAAGAGTGGCTCTTCTCGTAGGCACAGTGACTGAGGCATTTTGTGGCATCTCTGGTAAAGGCCATAGTCACTGGTGCTGAGTGCAGTGAAATGGTAGCAGTGGGGTCTTCCTGATGACAGTTCTGATGTGAGGGTGGGTGTTTGTCTTGGCAACATTGTTCTTCCTGGCTGGAAGACATACAGACCTGTGTCTGTGGCCTCTTGGAGACTCTGTATGCTGTCTAATACCTTTTAATAAATATCTTTCTGCTTAAAGTAACTCGAATGGATTCATTGTCTGCACCCAAGAAGTCTAATCAGTATGCGTATTTATGACATCCTAATTATTAAAATGTACACTTTTCATTCCTTAGCTTATTAACCTTTCTCTACTGTATTCAGCATCTTTGTTCTTCTTAGCAGCCTCCTCTCCTGATATCCTGTCAAAAATTGGTATTTTCTGAGGGTCTTTCCTCTCTGCCTTCTGCTTTTCTCACTGTAGTGTACTGGAAATTTTCTCATTCTGTATAGATTTTATAGTGCTATTGACTCTGAAATTATCATAACTCAGACCACTCCTAAGTGTTCTTAAGATGGACATTTCAAGTTGGATGTCTTGTGTATACTTTGAACTCCACATGTTAAAAATCAGATGTCATCTTTTACCACCTTCCCAAATCTCACAATTTTTCTTCTGCTTAAATTCTCTCTTTTACCCATAGTAAGAATTTGTGCGTCATCGACAACTCTTCTCCCACAGGTCTGTTCAGCTCTACCTCCTGGGTACTTGTATTTAGCTTTAGCCCTTCCTGTCTCTTCCTCCCAGCACTGATCTTGCAGAAGCATCTTTCCTCCACTCAGAGGTGCCCTTGCTGTCAGGCTCATTCTCCTGACAGTCTCTAGAGTGATCCTGCTAAAACACCATCTGATTGTGCCATTCTGATGCTAGACATCCGCCAGAGTTCCCATCACCCGTACAACGAAGTCCAGAGCCCTGTACAGAACTCCCGACTCTAGCATGGCTCCCTCCCCGCTTCTCACCCTTCTGTTTAATATCCTACAATACCAAACTGCTTCTGGTTCCTGGCTTACATCACACCCTGCTGATACATCTGTGCATTTACAAATGCTGTTCCTTCTACCTAGAAATCTGTCACTCCATCCTTTCCCCCAACTCCTGCTCATCGCTTAAGCCTCTGTTCCGATGTCATCTTCTCCAGGGACTCTCTTGATGGTCCCCACCTCTGAAAATGAGGTCAATTTCTGTGTTCTGTGTTCCACTGCACACCTTCAGTACAAGCTTTATGACTAATTGTCCCCAGTGCCTGACAGATAGGAGGTGCTCCATGAGTGTCTGCACAGCAAATGGATTATTCTACATTCATTTTGAAAGCAAAGTCTAACCAGATCACAGGCAGTGATGTGTCGCCTCTGGGCCAGCCTGAAGCCATCTGAACAAGCTCATCCACGTTTTGAATAGCACATGGACCACCATTTTATTTCTGGACTCAACTTCATCATCTGAATATTATCCAGTGTGTCAGCTGTGGTTTCACTCAAGGCCTTGGTACAAGGTTGACCAGCCACCTGACATTGGAAACCTATCATGTTGACATTGATCTGCAGTAATACAGAAAGGTTAAAGGTTGTGCTTCATACCCTGACTATGTCATTCACTTGATTTTCCTGACCCCTCTGCAAGATGGGTGGTATCCTATTGTCACAGTTGGAGAAGTTCAGACCTAGGGTTTAGCCAAGCAATGTGTGTGTTGTGCAGCCGGTAAGTAGTAATTCAGAATCCCAGCTCCAAAGCCTATTCTCAACATCTGAGCATGACCCTGTGGATCCATGCCTCAGCAAGACGACTAGATTATAGTGAGTGGTTCATTATGCTGACATCTGGTTACTAACTAGATGACCACACCTCTACACCAGCCACCTTGTGACCCTGTCCACCCAACCATCACCCTCACCAGTGATCTAGCTGCTGTCCATAGCTCCCCACACCCAGTACCATGCATACCCCAGTGATTATGCCTTGTCTGTTTCCAGTGATCTCGTAACTCTGGCTACCCCTACCGCACACCTCCTGGTGGTGTAGCAGTCCTCTCCACCTATCTGCCCTCTAATCTAATAACCTGTCCATGTAGGCATTCATTCAACAACAGTCCCATTTTCAAAGGAGCAGAGATTAGGTGGTATTTGTTCTTAGTGAACCCGTCCTTATTTGGGATGGTCCACTTGTTCCCAAGAATTCATAATACAATAATTTCTTCTGGAGCATTGCCCACCAGTAGAATCAAGCTCACTATCCTACATCTAATGGGATTAGCGTTTTACATTTTTAAAATTTGCATTCTTAACTAGCCCATCATCCATTCTTATTTCTGTGATCCCTCGGAACATATAACAGCGAGTTGCCGGTGTCTTTGGATTAATGTCATTGATGAGGGTCTGAAGTCTTGAAAGTATACCAGGTAATTACCGTGACCTTCAAAACACTCTTGCCTGTTTCATTGCTTGGTCTACCATTTCCACTAAAAATGGTTCACCTTAACAGTGAAGATGGAATAAGGACAGCTGGAAAGTTTTGTCTTTCTTTCACTGTCCTTCCAGGTCAGGAACGCTAGCCTCCTGGGTCTGGCTCTGAATACAACCAACGACAGAGCCTTTTCATTACCCTTGACTCTGCAGCTCTTAACTAGCCTTTAAAAATCTGAGTTCATCAAAGAACTCCCTTGGCAGCCATATTGATCCCTTTGGGTCAATATCTCTCAAACCAAGCTCAATTCCCTGACTGACCAACTCTTCCAAATGTTCCAGGTAAATACCCTGAATTGGCCTAGAATAATTTGCTTCCGCCATCTCACAACAGGAGGCCTTGGGCGAATGCAAAGGCAAGGTATAAGAGGGCAGAGATAGAGAAAAAGCAAACTACTGTTAGAAGTCACTTTGCACAGGAAAACTGGCACATTTTAAGAAACCCCAGGGGTATCTAAAAGGCAGACATGAAACTGACATTCAGCTGAGCCTCTGCGAAAGAAATCATTACTGCAGATAAGCCCACGTCCCCCCAAATTAGGGAGCCAAACTATGACTTGGACAGTGTATTTAAAATGTCAGGTGCATGGGCCGGAGAGGTGGCTCAGCAGTTACAGTGCTTGCCTGGCATGTGTGAGGACCCGGGTTCAAACCCTAGCACCACGTACACAACTAGGTGTCAGAGGAACAAAAAAAACAGATGAAAAATAAGATTGACTCTTTCACTCTCAAAAAAATGTCAGGTGAGAGTTTGGAGTGAGACCTGAGAATCTGCATTTTAACAGTCACCCCAAGGGAACTAACCCAAGTTGGGCAGAGGCAGAACCTGACTTTGGAAAAGCACAGCTTCTCCCCTAGTTCTGTCTGTCTTCATTTTAATGGCTCAGTTCTAATTTCCATTAGAGATAAAGTTTTTTATGTAGGCATAATGTTAAAACGTAAGTTGATGGTCGCTTCATAACTTGCTGAATCTGCCTGTTCAACATAGGTTTGTCTTTCATGTTCACCACCAACCTTCCCCCCACCACGTTCATCAAACCACATCCATGTTATTGTTCTTCTCACTCCCTAGACAGGATGCCAGTGAATTCCAGCCGCTGACAAGGGTGGAGGGTACTCACCTGTCTGAGGACCTGTGCCAAGACTAGCACTCATGGTGGGGAAGCAGGAGTCTACAGAATCAAGATGGCAGGACATTGCAAACCAGATAAGAGGAGAACTAGAGTCCACAGTGTGACATTCTGATTTTGTTGGGGGGACAGGAGCCCCACAGTGCTCTGACTAGATAAAATGCAGGAGCTTTTAATCTCGCACAGTTTGAATCCCAACTTTGCCACTTACTAGCTCTGTGGCCTTTGGCCGATTTTTCCTGTTTGTGTCGTCGTTTACCTCATTTGCAAAGAGAATTTTAACAGTGGCTTGCTGTTGAGGGAATGAAATGACCTGATGCCAAGCGAGGTGCTTTGCAGGTTATTTGATGCCAGCTGGTGGCCATTTTTAGGGGGTTTTGAGATATAGAGCTTTCGCAGACCATGTGGACAGAAACAGGCCAAGGAAAGTCAAAAGTCTAGCTCAAGAAATGGTATATCTCATGGCTCAGCAGGTAGAGAGGTGCAGTCTAAGTTTAGCAACCGAGAGGGTACGTGGTTCCAAAGGAAGGGTCAGATGGAAGACGGTTAACACAGTGCAGAAAGACTCAGGCTCTTTGAAACTGGCAAGTGAAGAGCAGAAACACCCTGGGGATCTTTTGAGAGGGAATAAAAAGAGCAATAGAAATGATATTTCTGTCTGAGACTCCTAGGAAACAGATGTCCGGGCACACTGTGGACAATGCTTTCCCACCTGTAAATGGCAGAACCGACACAGGGTGAGGAGTGGGTGAGACCGCTGAGAATCTGTTCTGCTTTTACAACTGGGACTCAGAAGTTTGGAGAATTGAAATACAGTGTCTGCCCTGCTCCCAATTTATCCAATCTGGAATTTCATCTCAAACAAAGCAGAGGAAGCTTTGACCTGTTAAGAGACGGAGTAGAAAGCAATAAAGGGAACCATTGTGCTTCTTTGCTTTTTTAAAATAGGTAATACAGACGGTGGTGAAAAGAAAAAATACTTAAGTTACTTTTCCTTTCCACTTTGTTCCCCAGTTCCCTACTTCTCCCCAGAGACAAACGTTGGTAGCATTTCTTCTTCTTAATCACAAGCTAGCCTGCAAATAAGCAAGCACATATATTTAACCATTCAGTATTGATGGACATATAAATTGCATCAGTGCCCTAAAATGACAGTCATCTACCATTCTTGCAAATTCTGTTTGGACATTTGAATCTATAGAATAAATTTCCTAGAGGTAGAAATCGCTGGGACAAAAGGTATATGCATATCTAATTTGGACATTGCCTAATGAAATTTTCTCCCAAAGATATTCTACCTGTCTACACGCTATACACACCTGCAATCATGACAGTGCCTCTGTAACCACCCAGGGCAAAGCTCATAGCCTTTTCTAACTTGAAAATTTTTTTGGTAGTCTGCCAGGTAATGTCAGCTTTCTCAATGAGCAAGGTGGCACACCTTTTTGTCTTTGTGAATGCCATTATTTCTTTTCTGTGAGTGGTCTAGAACCCTATTTTTATGCCATGCAAGATCAGGCTGTTGCCCAGCAATGTCTCATTCCTGTAACCCCAGCTACTTGGGAGGCTGAGGCAGGAGGATTGCAAGTTTGACACTAGCCAGGGCAACTTGGTGAGATGCTGTCTCACAATAAAAAATTTAAAAAGGGCTGGGAATATACCTCAGTGGCAAAGCACCCCTGGGTTCAATCCCCAGTACAGGAGCGGGGAAGTGAGGCTGTTGAAGTCAATTAACTGTGTTCTATTAACACTTATGATAGTAAAGGAAGGGAAAGCCGGGAGGAGTTGATCGTACCAGACGGTTTGAAAAGCAAATTATCCGAAGTCCAGATAACAATCAATGTGATACCACCCTGGGGAGCTGACCAGGGATAGCAGGGACTGGAGTGGTGGCTCAGTGGTTACAGCACTTGCCTGGCATGCCCGAGGACGTGGGTTCGAACCCCAGCACCACGTACACAATGAAGTGTCAGAGTAACAAAAGCCACATGAAAAACTAAATAAAACTGATTCTCTCTTTCCCTCTCTCTCACTGTCCCTGCCTCTTTAAAAAAAAAAAAAAGGCAAAGGAATTGATTTCTAATATCAGTGTTTCCTTTCCTGCTTGGGAGTGCATTGAGAACTTCCAACGTGGGCTACTTAAGTACCTACTCAGATATTGTGAATTTCCCTGGTCTGATTGACTTGGAAGAGATGGATTTACTTTTAGTTACAATTAAATTTCTAATATATTCCATCTGAAACCGCAGCTGCATCCCAAGACTCGCCAGTGGTTTTAGTGGAGGAAAGCCTACGGAATTTAAAATACCAAGATGGTTGTCGTCTAGGCAATCCACTAAAAAGGGTTAGAATAATTAGAAGAACATCCCCGCAGGCTTATGTTATAAGAAACCCGCAGAAACCTACCTAATCATCCCCTGCTGAAAGCTGAACGACTTAAACATCCGCTCTCTGCAGCTGAGACCTCAGAAGCAGGAGGTATTGCTATGCTAACTACCCACCCTGCCTTGTTCCCCAGCTGAATAATGGACATTGTTCCTATATTAAAGGTCACTAAACCAACAAGCCCTTCAAATTGGGTCCAGTGTCCAGTCTCCAGAACTAACAAGTATGTTTATAATAGAAGCTTCTGGAAAGCCTACAAGAAATGGGGAACAGAGCATCATGTGAGATTTTTAAGCACTAATGAACACCAGCGTTGATTAATCCTCATCTGTGTCACTCAGAAACGTGCACAGTGGCTTTCAGCTCTGGGTCCGCCCCCCACTGGTATCTTGTATAATTAAAATGTCTAAAACCTACCCTTAACACATTATGCATTTCATTCCTCTAACCTGCACTTTATTCCAGAATAAATAATATTTTAATTTCATTCAGTTGGGTTGGGTGGTGCCTGGGGAGTGCAGAGTCTCCCTCCCAGCTCAGGCCAGCGTTGCCCTGAGCACAGGAGGGGAGACCTGGCTGCTTAGACTCGGTTTTACGCTCTAGCAGGCAATTTTCATGACAGTCATATTTTGTCCTACTAGTCCTTGAGGGCTCCCATATAATACTGTTTGGGGATGCACTTCTAACAGATGTTAGGGGAAAATCAGTTCTTACCATTTTCCTCCTAAAGAAAAGAGCTGTGACTCTCCATTTAAAGCCCATGGGGTGGGGGAGGCAGTGAGACAGAGGACTGAGCAACAAATAAAAAATCCACAAGAAACCAAGGGATAGCACTATTAGACTTAAAGGAAAACAACTATATTTGGATCCATTTTTTTTTCTTTTGTAAGGCAAGAAAAGATCGAATAAAATTCTTAGTCATGAACCCCTGAGCAAAAATGAACTTATGAAATAGTCATTCTCTGGATTCAGATCTGCAATTGAGCTGGAAATTGCTGACCTCCAAGGTCTCACCAAGAAATCCTACAGAGCCCTCCCTCAGCTTGGCACCCAGGGGCATGCACGTGTGCACACGCTTACAAGGACACAGACAGACAGGAGAAAGCCATTGTAAAACGTAGCAGAGATAAAACGTCAGAACAAAGTGAATTTTCTAGCACGAAATGTTCAAGATCTGCTTACTAGCTTAAAACCATTCCCTGGAATCATTTGATAGCAGTTACACCCAAGGAAAATTCCAAACTCAAAGATGAAGACTCATACCCTATTCTGGCTCACGCAGGACAGGGATCCAGGTACCATGGAATCTTAAAAGCTCTCCTCCCTAAGATGTGGAGCATTTTACTCTCCAGTTTGCAGAGACTAATTAATGCAGTCAGGAACAGCTAGGGAGTTCATGATCAAAGAGAAATTTTTATGAATAGTTACTTGATAATTATGTAAGGAAAATTAAAATTTAATGAACTAAAACCAACTCATTGAACAGATATTTGCTGCACTGCCACATTGTGCCAAATACTAATATATTAAAAAAAAAGCCACCTTTGATTCCAAGGAGCTAATAAATCAAAATGATTTCCTATCTAGCGTGGAATCATATGTCACCTGTACGGACACTAGAATTAACTCAGAAAGTCAAGTGCTTGGAAAATTTATTGAAATTACAATTCGGAGCTGGGGACGATGGCGCACACCAGTGACTCGGGAAGCTGAGACAGGAAGATCACAAGTTCAAAACCAGCCTTAGCAACTTAGCAAGGCCCTAGGAAACTTAGTGAGATCCTGTCGCAAACTAAGAAATAAAGGGGCTGGAGCGGTAGCTCAGTGGTACAGTGTGTGCCCATCATGCGCAAGGACTCGGGCGCAAACCCCAGCACCACATACCCAGCTAAGTGTTGAAGAAACTAAAACCACATGAAAAAATAAATAAAATTGATTCTTTCTCACTCTTCCTCTCGTTAAAAAAAAAAAAAAAAAAAACGGAAAGAAAAAAAGGCTGGGGACTTAGCTCCATGGTTAAATCCCCAGTACCTGCCCCCCCAAAAAAAATTTGGAAAGTTTCCTTTTTCCAACTGACAATCTAGGTAAAGGCGTCTAAAATGTTTTGTTTTTGTTTTAATATTTTTTTAAATAATGGGATCATTTATATTTATTTCCATAGCTCAGTCATAGATTGTTTTTTTTTTTTTTTTTTTTTTTGCTTTAAATAGCAGGACAGTGAGAGAGAGAGAAAGACAGAATCAATTTCATGCAGTTTTTCACATGGCTTTCGTTGTTCAGTGACTTCGTTGTGTATGTGGTGCTGGGGTTCGAACCCGTGTACTCGCGTATGCTAGGCAAGCGCTGTAACCACCAGGCACCCCCTCCAGCCCCTGTACGTTTTTTGTTTTTTTTTTTTCTGGTGCTGAGAATCGAACCTAGGTCCTTATTCGTGCTAAGCACAAATGTAATTTTGTAATGTAATTTTGACCTTTTTCAGACGAGAGAAAAACGAGATAGGTCATCTTTCCCTCTAGTCTTTTTTTTTTTTTTAATCTACTAAGTTACTGTAAGAAATCAACCCTGATTAACAGGCCTAACATTTGTAAAATGTCACATTTCTAAAATGTTGATACAATTTTCTTCTCAAGCCCATTATGAAAAAGTATAGCTTTTCAAATATAGATTCTACTTCCTGCTGGAGAGTATGATTGCACTGAATTCAGTAAGAACTCATGATAACATGTTGGTCTGTTTAGTTTCCTCTAAATTAAAATTGAAAGAAGTGACAGGGATCTTGGAAATTAGGATGGGTAGATGCACCGTCTGTCCTCAGTCACACGTGGCAGGAACCAAATGACTTCAATATTTGATGCTGTCATTTCTAGCATATAAATGCTTAATAAATGTCCCAAAGTGCAATGTCTGGAACCCAGATAAGTGAAGGGAGTTACCTAAGGTCACTCAGACGGCCCCAAAGCAAGGCTAAGTGCCAGCTAGCAATCCCGTGTCATCATTAAACTTATTTCATCCGCACAGCAAAGAGCATCGCTTTGCCCTTAGAGAGCACAGGGCTCTAGGGCCAAGTGTCCTAGGTTCAGATCCCAGCTCTGCCATTTACTAGCTATGTGGCTTTGGGAACACTACTTACTTAGTCTTTCTGGGCCTATTTCCTTATCTAGAAAATAAGGATAATTGTCCTGGGGCTGGAGTAGTGGCTCAGTGGTATCGCACTTGCCTGGCATGCGCGAGGAGCTGAGTTCAAACCCCAGCACCGCATACACAACTGTGTTAGAGTAATGAAAACCAGATGAAAAACTAAAGAAAGTTGATTCTCTCTCTCTTCCTCTCCCTCTCTCTCTTAAAAAAAAAAAAAAAAAGAGGATAATTGTCCTTTCTTCAGATGGTTGTTGGAGATTAGTGGCAGGGCTGAGCACTTGAAAATGTTAGATTTTGTTTTTTGAGTTTTTTCCGCCCCTCTTGTGGGTATTTAAAGAGCATGATTAATGTACTGGTGTATGGTCAGGAGGTATTATTCTGGCTGACACCATCTGTTGTAAAAACAGTACTTCAGTGGATTCTGCAAAGAGTCCAGTTGGAGAACCACAGTCCAAGCAAATGAACAGAGTACACACTAGTGGCGCTTCCCAACTTTCCCAGTCCTTGGCACACTTAGAAAGTGATCTGTTTGTATAGGACTTTGGGAGGAGCAGGCAAGGAGGCTCAAGGCTCCAGCTCCCCGGGTCCTTTCCAGTTACTCCAAGGACGGGGAGAATGACTGGTTCAGCTCGCAACCCTTCCGAGGCCCAGCAGTTGGGAGGTGCTACTGAGGTGTTTGTCAGCTGTTCCCCCGTTCCTTAGTTCTGACAAGGAGAATAAAGTTGCCTCCCTATAGGCTAAAAGTGAACATGGGAACCAGTTTGACCCAATCAGGCTTCCCTGGAATGCGTCCTGGAGAAGTTCCATGCCATCTGGATGCTGCTGTATAGACTGCACAGACGCTGATTCTGCCTCCAGGACCCCTGCCCTGGAGCTGAGACACAGGCGCGACTAGGTGACAGAATACCTCTGAGTACAGGCAGTACATGATCTGTGCACAGTGAGCCATCCCGACCAGGTGTGGGGCACTTTGGGTAGAGGATGCTCATTGTGTTTACCTAAGAGAGTCACCAAGCTGGCCCAATACCTGTGGGAGGCTTCTCGGCCCCCGCGGGGAATTGGTGTTCTGTTAGAAGTAGAGCAGCTATTGATTTCTTGGCCTGCTTGGCTGATGCACTGGTTGTTTGGAAGGTGGAAGAAACCCTGCAGGCATTGCAGTGAATTCTGGTTAGCAGGGAAGACTAGGTTAGAAATGCAGAAGTGACAGATCCTTGGAAGAAGGTGATGCTGATGTCTTGCAATCATGAACATGAAATGAGTAGAATTCAGGGTTTAATCATTATCTAGTCTAATGTTCAGAATAGAAAATTTCAAAATGTCAAGAAAGAGACCTAAAAGGTATTTTTTCACATGGGCTGTGAATGTAGCACAAATAATCTAAAAGAGAAAGGCTTTGAAGGCCTTTTAGATAAACCTACTATTTGAAAGAGTAGAAGGTGGAGCAAATCAAAATCAAAAGGGCATAAGCCAGGTGCAGTGGCACATACCTGACATCCCAGCCACTTGGGAGGCTGAGGCATGAGGATCACAGGTTAGAGGACATCCTTGGATACTTAGTGAGACCCTTTCTCAAACTTTAAAAACACGCATTAAAAGGGCTGGGGTTTTAGATCAGTGATAGAGCACCCCTGGGTTCAATCCCCAGTACTGCAAAAAAGTATGGGCAGAATGCACAAAACTTTAAAAAAACCTTTAAAGTTTTATAGATGTACACTTCGGAGTAAAAACATAAAAATATAATAACAGAGCCATTTTGGAGGTTGGTATAGGAAATTAACAGGACAGAGGTAGAACTACTCTCTTTTTTTTTTGTTTTCAACAAGGACTATACTAACTGCGGAAGACTAAAAAAAGGAAATTGATTTAAGCTAAGAGCATCAAGAGATATTTTATTGCTTTGCAGTTAATTCAAGTCTGTAGGCTTAGGGGCTGTGTCCCCTTCCTCCACTCAGGGGGAAGTCAGCTCTTTTCCCTATGTTTTACTTTTTAGAAAATAAAGTCTGTCTACTACGTTTTAAAAAAAAAAAGTCTGTAGGCTTAGAAAAATGCCTCTCGAATACTGAGAAAATTGTTCGTCGCTGCCGAGTCAGCATACTCTGTCCTTTGGAAAGCCATTCAGTCCCTGGGAAATGCCAGCAGAACAAACAGGCCATGTGGTTTCTTGGAAAATGAACTCCAAAAACTGGACTGATAAGCTTAATGGTGATGGGGAGGGAACGGAGAGGACAGTCTTTTTTTAAACACCTAGAAAAGAAACGGTGTTCGGAAAGGAGCAGTGAGATTGCACCAAGAGAAGAATTGTCTAACCTAAGAAGTGGAGTTTGACAGGAACCATGTTCCATGTTCAGAAAGAGCAGATGTTCTGCAAACTCCAAATGAAGACGAGGAGGACTGCTAATATTCCACATCATTCTGGAGGCTTTGCCAATGCAATAAGCTAAGAAAACAAAGAGTAAGTAATGGATAGGAAGAACAAAATTCATGGGACCATCTTCTTGAAATCCAAGTGAATTCCATCTAATAAGAGAATTCAGCAAAGAAAGCAGAAACAGGAATAGTCTCAAGTCAGTAGCTTTGTATATCTAATCACAAAAAATCAGGGGAAGTGTAATGATATCTCACTTTCAATTGTGTCAAAACTGAAAAATACCTAGGAAAAGGTTAAAAATTCTGACCAAAGGACATTTTAAAGGATATGAGATGGAGAGAAATATGTTCGTTTTGAGTGCATTTTTTCAAATTAATCCATAGTATTTCATTCTTCAAGTCAGAATTCCAATGGGATTTTTTTTTTTAGTAATAACATTGTATTCTAAAGTCATCTGGAGGACTGTGCATGGACAGCCAAGGGGGATAAAAAGCAAAAGAAAAAAAATGATGTGAGGAAGGGAATAAGGATTTGTGCTATTGCATATGAAAATGTGTATTAAAAGTAATTAAGATAGGAGCTGGAGCATGGCTCAGCAGTTGCAGTGCTTGCCTGGCATGTGTCAGGACCCGAGTTCAAACCCCAGCACCATGTGTACAACGGAGTGTTGGAGCAGCAAAAGCCACATGAAAGACTAGATAAAAATTGATTTTCTTTTTTTTTCTCTCTCTCTCTCTCTCTCTCACTGTCCCTATATCTTTTTTTTTTTTAAGTAATTAAGTTAACTGGTGCATGCCTATAATCCCAGTGACTCGGGAGGCTGAGACAAGAGGATTGCGAGTTCAAAACCAGCCTCAGCAACTTAGTAAGGCCCTAAGCAATTTAGCGAGACCTTGTCTCAAAATAAAATATAAAAAGGGCTGGGGAGCTGGGAAAGCTGGAGCGGTGGCTCAGCGGTTTTGGTGCTTGCCTCTCATGCGCAGGGATGGGGGCTCAAACTCCAGCACCACATACACAACGAAGTGTTGGAGCAATGAAAGCCACATGAAAAACTAAATAAAGTTAATTCTCTCTCTCTCTCTCTCTCTCCTCTCTCACTGTCCCTCTCTCTCTTTTAAAAATAAAAAAGGGCTGGGGATGTGGCTCGGTGTAAGTGCCAGTGGGTTCAATCCCTGGTACCAAAAAAAAAAAAAGTAATAAGGATGACCTGATGCTGGTTTAGCAGCAGATAAATAGGTCATTAAGTGTATGAAGAATTCAAAGACAGGCTGGTTTATATTGCATATCTGTCATGGGCAATCAAGAAAACTGAAACTACTCTAGGCGTTTCTTACAGAGGGAACTGAACTTTAGGGAATGGATTATATAAGGATGAAAGAACCAAGATGCTAAAATGGGCAGTGAAGCAATTCGGAAATCAGCAGCAACCAGCACCTGCTTATGACTCCTAGGCTAGAGGGCAAAGAGGGGTGGCAGGCACAGGAAGCCAGTCCAGTGGGAGCTGGAGTCACTGAGGACCTACAGCTGTTGCTGCTTTGAGGCACAAAGACATGGGGGAGGAACACCCTGACTTATTGTCCCCTTCCCATACTCCATTCCCTGTGGTGCTCCCTTAGCCAGTCCTGCAGAAGCCAGAGGGAGGGACCAGCACAGCGAAGATGGCATGTCAAGTTCATCGGGCAAGGATGAATTATTCCTTTGGGGATGTTGAGACAATTGTACAGTTGTTTGGTTTGGTTTGGTACCAGGAATTGAAACAATAGGCGCTTAACCTCTGAGCCACATCCCCAGCCTGTTTTTATTTTTTTATTTTGAGACAGGGTCTTGCTAAGTTACAGAGGCTGACTTTGAACTTGTGGTCCTCCTGCCTCAGCCTCCTGAGCTGCTGGGATTACAGGCTGTGTAACAGTTGGTTCTTCAATCAGGAAGAGTAGAACTCTACTCACAATTGACATGTAAATTTCTGAGGAATTAATAGTCTGTAAACAATGAAGGGATAATAACAGGAAGCTCTTTCTTGTGCCCATGTGAAGCCATGGAAAGTCCCCTCACCAACTAGTGTGCACCGACAGTTCCAGGCCTTAGCGCTTGGGGTACCCTCTTCCTGGGATGCCCAACCCAGCCCCTCCCCAGCCCCCTCTTATATTTAATACATTACCTGCTTCAAGCATCACTACTCTAGAAAGGTCTTCTCTTTGGCTCCTCTCCTGCTTACCCTTCTCAAAGCAACTGTGGGCTCTGTGAGGACAAAGGCAAGGTCTCATTTGTCATTGTCCTCATGCCTGACACAGCTCTAGGCATTCAAATATTTATCCAGTGCACTGAGATTTAATTCTGTTCTCAACCTGACCTGTATTAGTTGAGCACTTGCTATGTGCTCAGCCCTTTTCTTACAGTGGAGGACACAGAAGTGTGTGATGTGACAGGATCTCTTCCTGCTGAGCTCACTGTGTGGCTGGGAGGACAAGGTGCATACGCCAGGATGTCTCTCTCAGCCACCGGGTTCTGAGAAGGACTTGGATTTTCCCGATGAGTGCATTTGTTGCCTGAAATAGAAGCCGGGACAGATGGGAAGATGCAGCAGATGGGCCGCACTTGGGGCAGTGAGTGGAGAGGCGGGAGGCCTGGATCATGTCCCAGGCTCAGCCAGTTGCAGGCTTCCTGACCTGCTCACCTCACTCCCTGAGGTGGGCCCATATGCACAATGAGGGGGGTGGACAGAGCAGCGGTTCTCAGCCCTGGCCACAGGTCTGATTTAGAGATGGGAGACTGTGTAATTGGTCTGAGTAGGATCTGAGCTTTGATTTTTTTTCAAAATCTCCCCCAGCAGTTTTTAAATTCAGCTATACTAAGGATGTATTACATACCATACTGTTCACCAATTTAAACTGTACAATTCCATGGTTGTTAGTATTTTTATAAAGTTGTGCAACCATGGCTAAAATCTAATATTGGAACATGTTCATTACTTCTTAAGGAAACAGACTCATTAGCAGTGACTCACTTCTTCCTCCATCCTCCCCAGGCCTGGGTAACCACTCATCTACCTTCTACTTCCACAGATTTGTCTGTTCCAAACTTTTCATATGAATGGTATTATATAACATGTAGCCTTTTGGGTCTGGCTCCTTTCGTGTGCCTTAATGTTTTCAAGGTTCATTCATGCCAGAGCCTGGATGGATATTTCGTTCCTTTTTATTGACTAGATAATTTTCCATTGTACGGAGGTAGCACATTTTGCTTATCCGCTCATCAGCTGATGAATATGTGAGTATGTGGGTGGTTTCTACCTTTTGGTGTTTGTGAATAATGCTGTGAATATTCATGTCCAGGTTTTGGGGGTCCAGCCTCAGGCAGCTTCTCTGACATTCATCTGTGTTTCTTTTTGTCTCTTTCTCTGTCTCCCCCTAAGTTGCTGTAAGAGGAAAGCCCACACATGCACATTTTATCTGAAATGTTATCCAGGGCAGTTTCTTACTCTCTGCATTTTACTGTTTGACCCTTTGGTGTGAGTTTCCTTGAAATGAAAAACCATGTACTTTTAACTTGGAAAGACAAGTACAAGACCCCACTGTGCTCGCCCAAGTCCATGGCAGGCATCACTGATCAATCCCAGCACTCTCCCCCTGAGCTGGGCACAATCCCAGAATCCTCCTCCATCTTGCACTCCAGGCAGAGAGTGAGGATCAATCGGAGCTGGCATTGGAAGTGGTGTCTATTTGCCATCTTTCTGAAATGCTTACTCAAAGCTTTCCAACTCCACTTCCAGCCCTGACTGTGCGCCAGATCCCTGCAACAAGACGTCTTTTGCTTTGGGCGTTCAATCTCACACTCACTGTAACCCATCTGAGGATCAATCATGTCAAAGTAGCCCTTGTCCTCCCACATGCCATGTGCCTGGTCCAGTCTAAACAGAAAAAAAAAATTATGAATGTTCTGACCCCTCCCTGTCTCCATGTTCTCCCCTTCTCAAATCCAGCAGGTACCATATCCTGTCCCTCTCTTCCTTTCAGTGTTTCTCTGATCTGTCCCCCTGCCTAGATAGTTGCAGTGCCTGCTCAGGCCTTTAAGGGACTGGCAGTGACAAGAAAGAAGGGCAGGGGCCAGATGAGCCTGAAGTCCTCCCAGGCAAAGGGTAGTTTCTCTCTTCTTAGCTCCCTCACTCTGCTCCTCTATATGGCAAATATTATTTTTCAACATAATTGGGAGGCAGAAAAATAACATTAGCAGGATTTGGAATCCACAGAGACATTGTCAGATCCCAGCTCTTCGACTTCTGTAGTCCATCCTCTCTCCCTCTTTCCCTCCTTCCCTTGGTTCTTTCCTTCCTTTCTTCCTTCCTCAAGTACTTATGGAGCATCTACTGTGTGTATCCAGCAAAGGTCTCGATGCCTATAACATGGGCTGGGCCTGGGATGTAGTTGGTACTAAACTGGATAGTTGGGAGAAAGGATGATTCTCAGATCTGGAAATCTGCCTAGAAATCGCCTAATCTACCTTGCTACAGATGAGGGAGGTGGGGCCCTGAGTCACTGCCCAGGGTTCCACTGCAAGATTGGGGCAGGGCTGAGACCAAACTCTGGGCATTTGGACTCCACTGCATGCATTTGTTGCTGCCCCATTCCTGCCTGCATGGGGAGGGTGGATCCCTGGGTCCTTCAGGTTGGAGATGGGAGGATGGAGCATGATCCTCCAAAGCCAAAACCATGTCATCTTCTGCATCCTCACACATGCCACAAAGGGCTGTCCTTAAGCAAATTCTCCAGCGAATAGTCTGGGTGCATCAGAAATCCAGCTCTTGTGGCAGAGTGGGGATCAACCAGTGCCAGTTCAGCTGGAGTATATTTCTACTCAGCAATAAAGGTCTCCTCGATACCCTCCTCCCAGAGTGTCCCAGGTGAGAGGTCTGCAAGCATGCTCACACTGTGCCGGGAAGACCCAGGAGAGCAGCTCACACCCTTTCCACAGGGCTGAGCTGCCCTGGTCGTAGGTAGCCTGACACACTTAACCCTTTCTAACTAGCCCGGCTTGTCTTCTTAGTCTCACCTCCTGCTCTTTCCTCCTCACTCCCTGTTCTCCTGACTTCCTGCTCTTCCAGCCACCATTCCTCTGCACATACTATTCCTTAGGCCTGTAACAACCATCTCTGCCTTTTCTACCTGAAACACACACACATACGCCAAAACAAACAAACAGTAAGAAAACCAGTAACAACACAAATTTATCATATATGGGTTATAAATGGGAGAAACCCAACCATCTCAAGCAATCAATGCATTTTCTGAACCTTATAATTGAAAAGTTTAGTAATAGTATCTGCTTCAAGTGTGGCTGGACCTAGGCACTCAAGTGATATCATTACTTTTTTCTTGCTCTATCTACCTTTAACTCCTTCTCATATTTTCTCCCTTGATTGGCATCATTCCCCCACATGCTACTGCGTTATGTCCAGGGAAGACGGTCATAAGAGGCCTCAACTGAAAAGCTCAGAAAGAATTGTTTACATCAAAATAGGTTTGTTTATATGTAAACTATATTGAAAAATAAAATCTTGTTTAAAAAAAATAAGAGGCCTCTCTGCTTACATCATCCTTATAGTTGTGGCCAATGTTCACTCTACATTGTGGGCACAATGCCTGAGGTCCCTAGTACTTTATGAGCCCACCAAAAAGTTCTAATTGATTTTAAAATCAAAAGAAAAAGGAACTTTTAGTTGAGGAAGATGTTTTAACATATTGATATACTTTTATATTAACACTGTCATACAATTTAAAATTATTGTTTTTTACAAAGAAGGGATGAAGGCAAAAGTGCCGAGGACTCACAGAAATCACCAGAAGGCCCTGCTTGACTCTTGCAGAGGGAGACAACAACCCTGTCTGCAGGATTCCATGCTTTGAATTTTAGGGTCAACTCCAGTGTTCTCTGATTGGATCATATCCCAGGGCTAGAAGGATGGAAGATCTGGTTGGCCAGGCTTGAGGCTTGGGGGAAAGATCTAGCATACAGGATGAGGAGGAACAGGGTCTCCTGTCAAAAAGAGGATTCTTTTCAGGAATGGTCACTAAGCTTCACATCTCCCCCTGGATGCTCCCTCCTATGACACCTTCCCCTCCCAAGAGGAGTTAATTGTCTCTGCTTCTACACTCCTGCTCCTGTTGGTTCTAGGATGATCCCAAGTGACTGAAGCTTAGAGCTTCCTGCCCTGAGGCCTCTGCTCCTTGCAGGCATAGTGGAGGCACAGGGCAGTTGGAATCTGGACTGCAAAGATGGGCAGAAAGAAGGGTGAGCCTGCCTGGCTGTGTGAGGCAGGTTCCACCCTAACTGGCTGTTCATGGAGATCTTTCTAGAAAACAGGGCGTCTCAGCTGGTTGAGAGATGAGGAAGGCGAGAAGCCCCAGATGGGAAGGAGTTAGTGCCTAGAGAGGACGTAGCAGGAGGTGGGGCAAGGTCCGGGGAGACTGTGAGTGCTTCGTAAAGGGGTTTGGATCCTATTCTGCCAGTTCGGGACCAGCCTGAGTCCCCCATCCAACAGGCTCCAGAAGGCCTGGAGTTGGGTGGAATATTACGACTTGGTGGCTTTTTCTGCAGGGAAGGTCCCTGATATTCCTTAGATTTCCAAGGGGCTTCCTGTCATAAAAGGGTTAAGATGAGATGCTTTGAACTTGTACAGCCACTCTGGAAAGCAGCGTGGAGACTCCTCAAAAAACTAGGGATGGAACCACCTTACAACCCAGCTCTCCCACTCCTGGGTCTTTTCCCAAAAGAGCTAGAATTGGCATACTACCGAGACACAGCTACATCAATGTTTATAGCAGCTCAATTTAAAATAGCTAAACTATGGAACCAATCCAGATGCCCCTCACGATGAATGGATTCAAAAATTATGAGATATATGTGTATATATATTATATATGAGTTCTACTCTGCTATTAGAACAATATCACAATGTTTGCACCCAAATGGATGGAAATGGAAAAAATTATGCTGAGTGAAATATCCCATACTCAGTGACTTAAGGGCCAAATATGTGGAAACTAGAGTAAAATCTAAGACAGGATGATAGTTAGCTGAGTTTAAGTAATAAACTCACCATAGCTAAAATTTCACATAAGCTGGGGGAACATATGTATGAAGGTGGGGGGAGAAGAGAAGGAGGCAGAGAGGAGAGAGAGGGATAAGGGAGGTTATCAATGCAATTGGAAATACTCAACTCCCATTAGAAGCCTAGCTATACACAGGCGGGCAGAGAAACTCAGAAATGTCAATAATTATTATACATATATATGTTCATTTCAAACTATAGTATGGTGGAATTACAGAGGAAACATAAGTTCAGGGAATGGATGAATGGGGGTAGATCCTGGTCTAAGATACGCCTTAACTTACTATCTCACTATGTCAGTATCCATGTATGCATGAATATGTAACCACAATTCCCTCCAATATATGAGACCATGTTGGACAAATAAAAAAGAAGAAGATGAGATGCTTTGGAGCTCCCCTGGGAAGAGTGCCCTGCTCTGGAAGATAATTAGAACAACATTCTGGAAACTTTTTTGTGGGGGATGGATTGAAGGAAGAAGTAGGGGTGGGAACCTAGGAGGTCCAAGAATCTAGGAGGGAGATGAAGGGGCTTCAAACAGGATGATATTGGTAAAAAAAAAAAAAAATAGAGGAGCCATTGGAATTATAGAGTGACAATAACGGGCTTTCTGCACACTGGGCAGATGGAGAGGATGGAGTTAGTATCATGATCTTAGAGGATCTTTTAGCATTTTATTATTTGTATTTAGAGAATGTCTTTAAAGTAGAAATTATTTCAATGCATTTCAAAATTAAGAATTGTTTAAGGTACCTGGAGTAAGGTCTCTGAGCTATACAGATTTCCACCTTGTCCTTTTTCTTGGTGTACAGAGTGCCCATGATCTCCCGTTTCAAATAGGAATCTTACCTGTTTCTCTTGGTGTTTGATGCTTAGAGATCATCTTTCGAAACGTGCGGGAAAATCAAGACCTTTTGCTTTTCTAAATCCTGACTTTGTCGCCACCACAGCTACCCGCTCCCCTCCCCCATGCTCAGCCCCTCGGACCGGCTGCCCTTTGGCATAGAGGAGAACGGGGGCACCCCATTCCCCCCTAAAGCTTCAGGACGGCATCACCGCCCGCACCAGCACCACTCCAACTATGGCCTCTCACTGACCCTGGAGAACAAGGAGGGGCCCTTGAGGTCCCCGAACTCCAGCAGCAAGTCCCTTACAAGTGAGTTGGGGGTGGGGGGGCCCTGCTGCTGGGTGGCTTCCCTAGGGGCTCAAGACAGACCCTTCCCATGCAGCACAGAAGGACAGTGATGCTACACTGGTTACCAGGTTGCGCAGTAACAGAGCAGAGCTGCATGCGTTTAGGTCACAGTTGATCAGCAAGCTCCGATGTCATTACAGGGCAACAGGTTTCAGCCCAGCTCATTTCTTAGCAGTCTCTGCTTGTGCAGTACCCAGTCCTGGCTCAAGCAGTGGAAAAGAGGAGGGCAGGGAGGTGGTGACTGGAATTTCGACTGTCTTAATTACAGGAAAACCTGTTCTGCACTCTTTCCGACACCCCACTTCTGAGAGCAAGGTGGTGTCGGGTGGATCCTGCAGGCCCACCGATGCTGTGGAGCTGGATCCTCTGCTCCTTGGTTTCCCCATGCAGGAATGGGTAGGGGTGAGGAGATGGTAGCTAAGGGATCTTCCAGTCCCGACACTGCATGAGTCTTGGAGTTGGTGAAAGAGCATGATCCATTCAGCTTTGCTGTAGACCATGGGAACAGGGCTGGGTTGGCTGAACTGGAAACGGGAACTCGTACCCCACTTGGCGTGACGACTGAGCTCTGTGCCCTTGTTATGCCCAGGCTACGCTTGCCCGAGTCCCTGCCTTATCTCTTTGTACCTGGGTAATTGCAACAGCCTCCTGATGGGCACCTCCTCCAGTACAATCTCCTGGCAGAAGCTGCACACACCCATTGTCACCAGATGGCTCTGTCCAAAGGCCTTAAGGCCTTTCAAGAGTTCTTCACTGTCCTGGGATAAAGGCCACCTGCTGAGCATGGCCACACAGACCTTCAGAGCTGGGTCCTGCCAAGGTCTCCAGCCTTCCCAACTCCTCAGCACACTCCAGCTACATGGAGCTGCTCTCCTCCCACCCAGTACCTGGCCAGCCCCAACTCTGTCCCTTCCCCTCGCTGTTCTCTCTTCCTGGAAGGCTGTTCTCTGCCCTGGTGAACTCCTATGCATCCCTTAGGAGCCAGCTCAGTTATGAATGAAGAATTCCCCATCACCTTCCACCATTCCAAGCTTTGGAGGGTCTCTCTCTTGCTCCTATAGCAATTAATTAAAACTTGTGCCACTTTTATTTGAAATAACTGTGCATGTATCTGTCTCTCCCTTTAGATTAGAATTATATCTCATTCATTTCTTTCAGCTTCTTAGATCCCAATTGCTAACAATACCTAGTGCAAGTTTTACTATATAATAAATATTTAATATATCAATGAGTAAATCCAAACTAGAGGGAGCAATAGTGGCAAAATGAATCCCAAGCAGTACAAGAATCAAAAGTCAGTGGATTTGATTTTAGAAGCATAACATGGCTTTTAAAGGCACATTTATATGCCTCTTAGACTGAATACTAATCTTTCCAGTTTGCTTAGTGCTTTTTCATCTTTAGAGTATTTGTGCATGAATAACCTCCCTTAACATTCACAGCAACCCTGCAAGGTAAATGATTTTATTTGCATTTAAAAATGTCTCTGAGGCTCAAAGAGGTAAAGAAGTTTAGTTAGGGACACCCAGCTCATAGGGCTGATGGGCCCTGAACCTTGTTAGGCCCTGAAACCTTGACCTCAGAAGTTCCCATACCCCATCAAGCTAGAAGACCAGAAGATGGGCAGAAAGGGTGCTGGGGGGCCAGGCAAGTGGCCCTGATCCTAGGTATCCGTCTCTCCTTTGACCTTTCCTTATTCATTTCCCCCGGCCACTCTGTAGAACTGAGTCCAGGACCACCTACCCTGTTCAGTGACGCTGCTGCTCATCTGAAGAAGCTGGAACTGGAGACAGTGAAGGCAGCTGGACCCTGGCCTGCTCTGCACATCAACATTAACAAGGTACCAGCTCCCGGGGCTCTGCAGCGAGTGTGGACTTTGTCCCCATGTCAAAGCTGTGCCTGTTAACGTGGCCTGCCTCCTAAGCCGCGCGCCTGTGCCTGGAGGGATTGCTACTCCATCTCTCTTGACATTTCTGCTCAGGCTATCTTGTAGGAGCAAAAGTTCACTTACCTTCTTGCTGGGTGAATTACAGTGCTGGGAATTGCCCGTGCATCATGTGCTCCGTGGATTGATCTCTCTCTGCTCAGTCTCTTGGTTTTCAGTTTTTCTTCAATGATACACATAATGAATGGTTTTAATCCAGGTTACCAAGAGTTTGACAAAATCTAAAACTATTTTGCGGTGAAATACAGCATACTGTGCAGCAGACAGCTCACAAGTTCACAGTAATTAATAGTTGCCATGACCGTTGGTAGGACATTGGGACAGTGGCTTGCACCGGGTGAAGGCGTACCTCAGACATTATGGAGTATTGTCCTCGAGCTCAGTTGTGACTTACTATAACTTGCAGCCTTTCTCCTCCACTCAAAGGAATACTTCAGAGGGCTGGGAGTGCAGCTCACTGATAGATTGTGGAAGGCTCTGAATTCAATCCCCAGCACCAATATAAAAAAAAAAGAGAAAAGTCAGGAGGCTAGGGTGATGTGATTGTGCAGGCAACTCTGACTCTGTCCCAACACATAAGCAAAGTGTATTACATAGTTTTGTTTCCCCCAACTTTAAAGATTGAGGGTCTTCTGTTTCTCTGAAGGTTTAGATAACCTCCTGCTACTCATTTAATGATGAGAAGTCGTTTGCCATACTCAGTTCTGAAATTGGACCCAAAATTATCACAGGGACGTGAATCTTATCAGATTTCCAATGTGTAAACAGTTTTTGTCAACAGCTTAAATATACATCTGATCATCTCTTTATTCCCAGATGATATCCTCAAACAGATGGCGTATTTCCAACTATAATACTACTAAGTCCCAATTGTCATGCATTCGTGTTTTGAAATATTGAACTATAAAGTGTCTTTCTGCAATTCCAACTGAACATAAAATATAAAATCTGGTTGTTTGGAAGACAGAAAGCACACCATTCTGGGACCGTCCTCCAGGCTGTAGCTGCAGTTTTTTGATCTCCCATAGAGATGCCTTTTTCCTTTTCTCTCTCTCTCTCTCTCTCTTTGTGTGTGTGTGTGTGTGTGTGTGTGTGCGTGTGTGTGTTCCTGGGGACTGTCCCATGGGTACTCTCAACTGAGTTACATTCCAAGACCTTTTTATTTTCTATTTTGAGAAACAGTCTCCCCTAGTTGCCCAGGTTGGTCTTCAATGTGAGATCATCCAGCTTCAGCCTCCTGAGTAGCTGGGATTACAGGGGTGTGCCAACACACCCAGATAGAAATGGCTTTTAAACAAAAAAATTCATACTATGATGCACAACTTTTCCAAAATTTATATTGACTTTTACCCGAACATTATTGCTCTTGCTTTGTCCAGATTGAACAGGAACAAGACAGCTTGAATTTCATGTCCAAAAAAGCAGTTTATAATTCCAGGATTCAAGGGAGAAATCAATGCTGAATTACCATTCTATCCTTATTTTAGCAGCATTACATTTTTTTAAAATAGGTCTTCTGTTGTTACTGTCAGTATAACTACATTCCATTAAGCAATTGTCAAAAACCTCAGATGGGCTTAATAACTAATTTAATTCCTGTATCCCAGCATATTATTCCAGAAAAATTAAACCTAACTAAAAAAAATTAACTCTTCACATATCAATGAAAACATCCATTCAGGTATGGATCAAATATCTTAACAGGATTTACAAACACAAGATAAATTATCCAACGTCTATGCTATAAATCCTACCTTTTAAAATGAATAAGTTATAAATAAGTGGTTATTTGCCTGAAGGAGAAAGCTAAGTCCCTCAGGATAATGAATCTTGTCAAATGAGCCAGGTCTTCAAGCCCAACTGGATGGCTTAGGGTTAGTAGTATCCTCACAGCCAAAGCAACTTTTCATTACGTATTTTTTTTTCTAATCAAAGAATCTAGCATCGGGGGGCTGGAGCTGTGGGTCGGTGGTTGCAGTGCTTGCCTGGCATGTGCAAGTTCACAGGTTCAGACCCCAGCACCCACGTACACAAGTAAGCCATGTGAAAAACTCAATAAAAATTGGTTTCCTCTCTCTCTCTCTCTCTCTCTCTCATTGTCCCTCTCTTTAAAAACAAAAAGTAAAAAAACAAAAAGAAAAAGAGTCTAGCACGAAAGTGCCATTCATATCTCTTCCTCTCCCCCTCCTTCATTTGAACATCATGAAAATCTTGTGAGAAAAGAGACTGAGGCAGGTTAAGGGGAGCTGGTTTGGTGGAGTGGCTAGGAGCCTGGGCATTTAGCAGAGTCACTGTTCCTGAATGTGACTATCGGCCCTTCTGCTGATGTCCTGTTCCTTGGGCAAGTCACTACCCATCTCTCTGTTTTTGTTTTTCTCATCTATAAAATGGGGATAGTAATACTCTGGTTTCTGTTTATATCATAAAAATCGTTCACCTTTTCTTCAAGTGGGGATAATAATACCTACTTCCAAATGGGAGGAACAAATGAGAGGATTCAGTGAGACATGCATGTGAAATTCGCAGTCGATGGCTGGCACACAGTAGGCTCTCAGTAAATGTTACCTGCTGGAGTTATTTTTCTTTTCGTTATCATCATCTATTCTGTGTGTGTGTGTGTGTGTGTGTGTGTGTGTGTGTGTGTGTGTGTATGTGTTAGTGGGGATAGAACTCAGGGCTTTCCATACACTAGGGAAGTGCTCTAACCACTGAGTAGCACCCCTTGCAACCCCGTTCTTTTTAATTGGTGCTAGTAAGGCAAAGCTGAGATGCAGACCCAGGTTTTCTGCCTCTGCCTGTCTTGGCATTACAGGAAATTGCTGTGCTCTGCTTGCTTTTCCAAAGGCTCCTCTATGTGTTTGACGGTCCCCCTGGGAAACTGTATACCATGTCCTTTTTTCTTTGGCAAATGGTGTCAGCCAGCCAATTGCTTTATGCCTCTCCTGTGGCTTTCATAATATTGCTGCTAAGGGTACCAAGGTGCTCAATAGGACTCTCAAATCAGTGAATAACGTTAATTTGGAGACATGAAGAACTTGAAGGCTTTAGAACATTTTCTTCTTGCCCTGGTCCATGATGGCATGATATTGATGGTGCTGAATTGGCTTCTAGCAATCGTATGGTTTTGTGCCTTTCTTATTAAATGTATATCTTTTCTGATAATAACTGTATATCATCGTAATTGTCCTCAGTAGGACATCTACTCTGCATCAAGCACTATATTAGCACTGGGATATGCAGTGGCCATGATAGGTACAATTAGCAATAAGACATTATTTCCCAAAAGTGATGTGTGTACCATTAAAGATGATTTCAGGATACCCATGTGGATGAGTGCTTTTTATTTTAATTATGAAGTAAATATCAACATGTCCATTATAATAAATAGAATAGTTATAAAGCCTATGCTTTCAATGATATTACTGCTTTGAGCATGACTCAAATATGAATATGTAGTCCCAGGGTAACCCAGCTTAACTGGATCACATAAAGTTTAGGTACATGTTCAGTTAACACATGGGAGATGGGAAAATTAGTGAAGGTGGTACCAAATTACTGAAGTCCTAGATGCTCTATAATAATGTAACAGGGCCTGGGATGTAGTTCAGTGGTAGAACATGTGCTTAACCCTGGGTTCAACCCCCAGCCCCTTCCAAAAAGGGAATATAGATACAAATTCCTTATTAAAAATCACAGCTTTGGGGCTGGAGTTGTGGCTCAGTGGTTGGAGCACTTGCCTGGCATGCATAAGGACCCAGGTTCAAACCCCAGCACCACATTCACAGCTAAGTGTCAGAGAAACAAAGGCCAGGTGGAAAAATAAATAAAATTAATTCTGTCTCTTTCTCACTCTCTCCCTCAATCTTAAAAAAAAAAAAAAAGAATCCGAGCTTTTAGGAGTGCAGCTATAGCTCAGCGGAAGATGTCTTGCCTAGTATGCACAAAGGCCTGAGTTCAATCCCCAGCATTACAAAAAAGAAGAAAAAAATCACAGTTTTTAGCAAGATTTATTGTAAAAACATCCACAAATATTTCACACTCTTTCCCTTGACCCTACAAGTCACAGTACAGCAGTTGTGGGGAGAATCGCCCTGAGTGGGGAGTTGAAGCCACAGTCCTGCTCTGCCACTAGCCCTTGCTGCCTGCTCCCGGGTGAGCCCCTTCCTCCCTCTCAGTGGTCCTCGCCTTGGGCTCCTGATGAGTCTTCTCCCTCCCTCACAAGAGAGTGGGATGCCTGCTTGTGAACCGCACCAACACACCAACGCAGGGGGCTGGGGACGCACTTGCCTGGATACTTGGGTCCCTGCTCTGTACAGCTGTGGCCACTGGGAAGGTTAATGTGCATGCTTTCATTTTTCTTTGTTTACACTCTGTCGTCCGGATTTGGATTTGTGTCAGGCGGAGGAAAAGAAGGTTTCTGAGAAGACCCTCCAGACGCCCCTGTTGCCCTCGCCTGTGGCGGATCATGTGAAGTGCAACATTCTGAAGGCGCAGTTGGAGAACGCTTCCAGGGTGAACGCCCAGGTATGCGGAGTGGGGCCCCCCTGAGTTCAGGTACAGATTTCCTGCGCCACGCCAGTCAGGGTCCAGCCCAGAGAAGGGAACCACACCTTGGTATGTTAACTGAGACTTTAATAGCAAAAATTATTAACTGGTGTATGGTTATTAATTAGGTAAGTGACGGGTCATTGTGCACCAGTCCCCAGGAGAGGTGGCCCAGCCCCAGATTCCGCAGGTTAGGGTGGTGCTGAAGAATCTGCACTTCCAAACAACTCCTGGGACTCCAAGCTGTAGAAGCAGGTACTGGAGGAAGCACTTTCCATCCATGTGCTGAGGGAATGAGGATGCTGTAAATATTAAAATCTAGATGCTCAGAAGAGAGCCCCGTACAGATGAAATCTGCATTGCCAAGTAAGGGTTCCTATGGCCAGTGCCGCTGTCTCTGAGCTGGAGGATGAGCCCCCTGTGGCCCAGAGGAATTGCCTGCTGCGGCAGCCTGGGTGAGGAGCCAGGCTGGATTGACTCACTGGAGCAGAAAGCAGATAGGAAGGAGCAAGTCTTGCCCCGCTAGCGCCCTCTACTGATGGATTCTGTCAAGCCAGCTAGAAAGGCAGGGACTGAATTGGCTGGTTCTAACTCAAGTCCACCAAGGGGAGGTGCAGAGAATAAACTGGAGATGAGAGATGATGGTTCCATAACTGCCATTACCCCCATTAGCACCCATGACAGCTATCACCAGTAGATGTAGTGACCCACACTCCCCATGACCCTAAATGCAGCCTCAGTGTTACCTTCTGCACAGTGTCTCAAGCAGATACCACCAGTCAAGCAAAGTTGTCACTCAAGTAGAAACCCATTTGCCACCCACTTCCTGAAAACAGTATATGAAAAGGTACAGTCTATGAATCCGCTAGAAAATTATATACTGGTGCTGGAGTGGTGGCCCAGTGGTTACAGTGCTTGCCTGGAATGCGCAAGGATGCAGCTTCGAACCCCAGCACCACGTACACAATGAGGTATTAGAACAACGGAAACCAAAACTAAATAAAATTGATTCTCTCTTTCTCTCTCTCTCTCTAACTGTCCCTCTCTCTCTTTAAAAAAAAGAAAAGGAAATTATATACTAATTTTCATCCCTCATGAACCTAATATTTATGCCTATATTGCCTAGGATAAAGTAATATTCGGTAATCATTTATGTTATTATCTTCAATTATTTGGCAATCTGGATAATTTAGATCCTTCTAGAACATACAATAAAAAAAGAAAAGGCTTTGAGAATTTCTTCTATTTAGGGATTATAATATGAAACAGGAAGCAGTATAGAACACAAGTTTGAAAGTCAGCTGGTCAGGGCTCGATTCCCTCTACTGATTATCAGTAATGTCACCTTAAACTTGGTTGTTAACCCGAGCCTCAGCTTCTCTTGTGTAAAATGGGGATAATGGTATCTACCACCTCAGGTTATTGTGAAGGCTCAATGAGACAACCTAGGTAAAGTCCCTGGCACAATGCCTTGTATTAATCACCATTGTGGAGATATTGACAATAATTACTCAGATCTGATGTGACTGAATTGTCAGGGGCTCTGATTGCAGATAACGGTGGTAACTGTTTTGTAGGTTGGTCAGGTTGACTTCTTCTCATCACATATCATATATTAAATTATAGTCACGGGTTACGTTTGTCTTAATTCTATTACTCATTTTTTTTCCTCCAAAGGAAGAGAGAGGGAGAGAATCAATTTTATTTAGTTTTTCATCTGGTTTTCATTGCTCTGACACTAGGTTGTGTATGTGGTGCTGGGGATCGAACCGGGTCCTCACGCAAGCCAGGCAAGCACCATAACCGCTGAGCCATCGCTCCAGCCCCTACTACATCATTTTTAGAGTATGCCATTTTTATATAGTTATGGAACAAATAAAACTGACGTGTTTCACGGTTCACAAAGCCGATTTTGTCTCCACTAGAAAACTCTGTCTTGCCCACTGGTCCCATGCTGCAGACATCATCGGATGAGGAGCCGTGTTTCTGCTTCAGTGAAGAAGCACAGTGGGTCGGAAGCTTTTTGTAAAATGTAGAACAAGATGAGAAATAGGTGTGAGGAAAACAAAGTGTCCTAGCCAGGACACTGTGGAAGGGCATGGAAGTAGAAAAGGAGAAGAGTGAGATGTCAACTTTGTCGTTTCAGAGCAGCATCTCCCAAGATGCAGTAAGGGGCATCAGCCCTTCCGGAGGCTTCCTGATCATTCTGGAAGTTCTGCTCAAATCCTCTGAAACAGTCGCAATGCACACAACCTATAAGTTTCTAAGAACTCCCGTGGGAAAGAAACCTGTTTTAGTTTCCTTCACACCTGATTGGCCACAAGACACTTTGAAAACAGCTCCCACTCTCACCTGTAGAACTAGTGTTCAGAGGAACACAGGAAACCACCTGGCTTAGAGTGAGGGCCCGGGAGGGCAGGGTGGGGCACAGCTGAGCATTCCCCCGGGGCCGGGTATTAATTCCCTGTTGGCCTCCATGTAGAGCAAGGTTGTTGGGAAAAGAGCAGAGTTCCAACAGGCCAACAGCGCAGCACCCTCCAAGCCAGCGTCCTCAAAATACAGTTTACCCTGTGCTTAGAACAGAGGCTCAAGCGGGGCATGGTGGTGCACAGCTATAATCCCAGCGGCTCTGGAGGCTGAGGCAGAAGGTTTGCAAGTTCAAAGCCAGCCTCTGCAACCTTGTGAAGTCCTGAGCAACTCTGTGAGGTCCTGTCTCACAATAAAAAAGAAAAGGGCTGGGGATGTGGCTCAGTGGATGAGCACCCCAGGATTTGATTCCCAGTACATATATATATGTGTGTGTATGTGTATGTGTATGTGTATATATATTTCTTTTTTAGGAAAAAAAAAAGAAACAAACAAAAAAACCCAGAGGCCCAGCTTTGTATGTGTGCCATCACGGATGTAAGGGGCCCAGCTTTGTATGTGTGCCATCACGGATGTAAGGGCCACATCTCTCAGCAAGCACTGAGTGTTCTGTTGGCCCGGCAGGCTGAGTGGGTGTCCCTTCCTCTCCTGTCAGTCTTTAGGACCCACCAGAGGGAGGAAGACAAGATTTCTGTCAAAATCAACTGATGTAATTCCTCCCAGGCTTGTTCCGCTGATGTGAAAGAACAGATTCCAGATCCTTTGTAAACTCTTAAGTGCCCTGTGAGCATACAGCTGATAATTGTTTCTGATCTAAACCATGAGGTGAGCCAGTGTGGGTGTGGCTTTTCCCATGCCATCCCTTTCTCATTCAAGCATGAGCTGGCGCATAGCAAGTGCTCAATAAAAGCATGAATACAATAATTAATTGCCTTTGAATGATCATGTCTTAATCCTCATAGAGGGAAATGACTCAAGAAAACACATTTTTGTTAAATACCGGAACAAGAGTTGCTATTGACTGAATACATGATGAGTTACCTCTTTGGTCCACCTTCACATTTCTATAAACCTTAGAATGTAGGAGGCTTGAAAATACTTTTGCCTGCCAAGATACTCAGTTTTGACTAACCTGTTGTCTCTTACAGATTGGAAAAGAGGAATCAACATTTGTAAATATCAATAAGAAATCCAGTCTTCAGGACACTAATGTAAGGTCTGTTGCTTTTTGTATGAATGGGGAGATGATACTCAGTACATAGTCAACATTGTCCTCGAGACATTGCCAGTATGGGAATTAACTGAAAATTTCCATCAGGGAGGGATGACGAAGCTAAGAGAATGTAAGGCTCCAAGACCCAACTCAAACGACTGCTGTTTAGTCTCAGGTTTAATATTACTACCTGCTATGCCAACAAAGAACTCAGTCACTATGCATGTCGATATGACCTTGTCATGCCCCTGTGCTTTCAGAGCGGAGACCAGCCTCCTGAACAGTGCACAGAGCCCTTGCTGAGCTGACCTCAGCTGGCCACTGTTCCCTGCGCCCATGAACATGCCCCTCCTCCTGAGCTCCTTACCAGTAATGAGACCACACATTTCATTAAAGCTCCCAGGATACTCCCTCCACTGCCCAAACCCAGAGAAGACTCTTGCTCCCCTGGTCACACCGAGAGCAGAAACCCTTCTCCTCAGGGCCCAAGTTAGCAATGACCTATAGATCACGGCAGCCTCATTGCCAACCTGTTGGTCTACTAACACCTGCAGGGGCTGCCTAGAGTTTCCCCATAATGTGTCCAAGGACCACTGCATCAGTCTCTTGTTAAAAATATAGACGCTTGAGTCCAACTCCAGAACTTTCAGATCCTGGGAGGGGTGCTATTGGTGGGGACAGAAGTCAGCCTAGGTGATATAGAACCACTGCCCTAGGGAATTCTTATACTTGATGCCCAGAATAAAAGTTCACATAACTTTAGATCACCTTACGATTTCCAACCTATGTTCTTGGTATAAATATGCCTTCCACCAGAGACACATATCCTCTGGACATTCCCAAAACTCTCTTCCCGCCCCACTGCATCACCCTCCGCCTATTTTCCAGTCTTGATGAATGGCACTTTACCCAGGCCTGAAATCTAGAGTCCTTGATTTTCTCCCACCTCTTCTCCTCCCCTTGGCTGTCACATCCTGTCAGTATGGCTTTCAGATCATCTCCCACACCTATTCCTTCCTGTTCAGGACCACAAATCCCTGCTGCCTCCCAGCCCTCATTACCACCCTCCCTGGATCGCTGTCACAACAATCCTCTATGATGCCCAGGCCTCCTTCACCAGTGTCCCCTTCTGAGGACCTTTCCAAAATGCAAGCTCCACCTGTGGCCTCTGGTGACGTGGTCCCTTCTTTGTAGTCCCCATCCCTTTCTCTTTCACTGGGACCCTCCAGTGCCCTGCATCCAGCCAGGTCTCCATGCTATCTCCCACCTTGGTGGTCTTCCCTCCATCTGGTTAAGAGTAAACTCCTCCACGAAGCTTTCTTACGTCAGCCGTTCTACCCAAGCAGAGTTCTGTGCCCCTAGGAGGCTGAGTCCTTCAGGGACCATGCTCAGCTTACACTGGGCTCCCAGCCTGAGGAAGCTGCTGACTTCTCTTCCTTATTTCCTCATTCCCGTGTTGCTCCAGCAGACATTGATTAGGCACTGGCCACATACCGATCACACAATTAGGCATTGCGTAGAAGAACACATGGTGGCCCAGAAGTGTTGATTGGCTTGTCAGGGGTCCCTTGCCAAAGGTCTCCTCTTGGGCAGATGCTCCTTTGGTGCTAGAAAGTAATTACTGACTTTCAAAAAATGAACTTAGACCACTTCAAATATAGTCAAAGTTTTTCCTTAAAGTCACTGCTTTGAGTAGGGCCCATCGGTTATCTGGCAAAAATGACTGAGGAAAGATAAAAGTAAAGCTTACTTTTTTACATTTTCACATTTAGATAGAATTAAAATGTTTTAAAGTAAGTCGTAATGTTTTTCTGATTATGCATTTTTCACATAAAATATACTATGGTTCTTTATTTTTTAGAAGTGTATTCTGTGCTATGTTTAAAAAACATAGCTGCACTTGACTCCCCTAGGAAGCCAAATAATACTTATGCAGGCATTTAAGTCTTGAAAAATTTAAAAATTAATATACATGTATATGGGCATTTATATATGTATTAGGGGGGAATTATATTGGAGAAAAGAGAGTGGGGAGTGGTGAATCGGGGAGATATCGGATAAGGATTGGGCTCAAGTTACATTATCATTACATATGCATATATGAATGTGTAGCAATGAGTCCCTTCAATATGTAAGAACATGCTGAACTAATGAAAAAGGACCTTTAAAAAATAAGTAAAATTTTAAAAAATAAAATATATAGCTACCAGATTTTTAGGAAGTAAAACTGAGTTTTCTTCTTCCATTTTACTGGCAAATGCTCTTATTAGTGGAGGGGTGGCTGTTTGGGGCAGGTCAATATTATTTGGTTCCCTAATTATATTTAGTTCCCCACTATGTTTTCTTCCCCATCACTTTTGTTTGTTTGTTTATATTGCTGTTTTGGGTTTTCTGGATTTTTTAATAGTTACAATAATTAGGTAGAACAGAAAGGCAAAAAAATTAATTTCTTGACTATGAATGTTATTAAGGAATGAATTAACTGAGAACACAGTCTGGGTGGCTGAAACAAGACTGTAATCTCTTTTATTGGTGATGTTCTGTTTTTTGATGTGTCTCTAGAAGTCCTATCCCTATACGTGTGGAAACTGCCCAACCAGCTGTGGAAAAACCGGAAATCAAGCCTCCCCGCGTGAGGAAGTTAACAAGACAATATAGTTTGTGAGTTCTGTACTGCAAGTTTTTCAGTCATAACCGTCGCAGTGCTAAATATGTGGTTATAAATGCTCCTTAGCCCTTCAGACCATTTGCAGAGAACCATCTCCCAAACTCTGTTTATTGCCCACTTAGGTCACAATGGGACCAGACCTTCCTCTCCGAAAGCATTACAAAGTCGGCCCACGCACTCATTGTTGATTACATTGAATTGTTGTTCCCAAAGAATTCTCAGATATTGTCTCCCAGTCGCAGAGTGCTTGAGCCAGGCTTGGCTTAGCTGACTCTTCTGTGCCAGGGTCTCTTACAGGCTGTATTGAAGATGCCAGTCAGGGCTTCGTTCTCATCTGAAGGACTTCCACATGGTTGTTGTTACCCAAGAGTGTTGGGCCAAGGCTACCCTCAGTTGTAATCACCCAGGCTGTCTCTATCAGAGCAAGCACATGAGAAGAGCCAGAGAGGGTGCTGAACAAGACAAAGGCCATGGTCTTGTAACCTAATCACAGAAATGACATCCCATCACTTTGCCATATTCTATTCATGAGAAGCAAGTCGCTGGGTGCATTTCGCACTCAAGAGGAGGCTCTACATGGGTGCATGAACACCAGGACTGGGATTGCTGGAGGCCATAGCAGAAGCTGCCTCCATGACATAGTAGCAGAATGGTAGCCTGGTCTGTCAACAGGGCCAAAGCCAAGCACTGAGCTCTACATGAGACCAACAGGAGCCACCTTCCACCAGGGCCCACCCAGTTCTTTTTAGTGTAGTTTAATAAAAGTCTCTTGGCTACAGTGTGCTCCAGATTTTCATAGGCATCATCAGGGAAGAGCCAGGTGTCTTTGATAGTTCTCATCCAAAGAGTCACAGTGTGTTGGTGGCAAAGGCAGAGTGGCAAATAGTTACAATCCCAAAGAGACAGAAAAGTTGTAGTAAAGGTGAGGGTGGATTAGTCATCGTTGTAGTCAATGGTAGTTCCCATTTCTTGACCTTGGTCGAGGGCCAGGCCCTGCGCCTGGATGTGTGATTGGTCAGAGAGCTGCGGAGTGTCTCCAACAGTGGAAAGCACGGGAACTCGGGAGGTGGAAAGGCTTCGCTCTGTTAGAGCCCTGGCCGGTTTTTCAGCTGTAAGTTCTTGGGAGCTTTACTCTTGAGCCATTCCTTCTGCATCATAGAATGGATGAGCTAATGCTTATCTCAGGAATTTTGTGGAGGTTAAGGTAGGTAAAGCCCCTAACTAGGGACCCGGCCAGAGGATACTCTCTTTTCCTCCTTTCCTGGGACCTAGAAACTTCTGAGAGAAGGTCAAGTTTGGGGGTCTCTAGAGTGTGAAGTATAGGACAGGGAAGTAGCTCCAATTGCAATCCTCAAACAGCCACCTAAATCCTTCCGCTTGTGCCTTGTGGAAAGAAGAAGAGGCATGCTGGGGGCGGGGGAGCACTGAGGACAGACACATCCCACCTCATTAGCCTTAACAGAAACCTCTGGACAGTATGGCAGCTGCACGTCCTTGGAAAGCCAAAATGAATAGGGTCCAAATAATTAACAGTCCTAATGATCTCTGGGGAACAAATTGAACCATGAAAACCTGCTTCCCCAAGGGGAAGACTGGCAGGATTTGCCTTTCCTTTTACATTTTGAATTTTGAAATATCATCCAGTTGGGATGTGTGATCATGTTTGAAATAATGACTGACTGCTAGGCATCCTGGAAGGACAGAAAAATTCACTCATTCACCAAATTGGCTCTTTTAAGAAAACCCTTTTCAAACTTGTGACTTAAAAGCATGTTTCTTAAGCTGCCCCCAAATAATCTATTTTGAAAAATCAAAGAATGGTAACATTTCCCTATTCGTGGAAAATAGCAAACTTAACGGATGGGATTTTGCCAATGTTACGTTTTTGTCCCAGAAATAGTTCTTGAATCTTCGACGGTGGTTGCTGCCCATTTGCTTACCTCTTTAACTCATAGATATTGATAAAAGTTGATAAGCACATGGTCAAGAAACACAGATGGAAAACTTGGATCATTTTCTGTTTTATCGCTTTCGTATATAGCTGTATGTGCTATCACAACTTTTCTGGTTCTTGGGTCCGAGTTATGTGTATTAGGATTTTAGTTGCTTTACCAAGACCATCATAATATTCAGGTGCTCTGACAGAGTTTTCAAATCACTGCTTTTAAGGATGTAAACAGAAACCTCAGTCATATTCTTTCCCAGAAATAAGACAGGGAGGAAAATTGTGGCTACTGTGTGCAGAGAGAAGCGGGGAGCAGAGGAACTCTGCAAAGAGTTTGAGGCAGGTAAAAGGGTCATCTTCATATTTATAGCTAGTATGTTTAGAAAATGGCTAGCAAGGGGGATATGATGGCTGTGGTCTCAGCTACTCAGGAGGCTGAGGCCGAAGGATCTCAGGGACCAAGAAGTTGCAACCAGCCTGGGTAAAAGTAGAAAGACCCCATCTCAGAAAAACGAAACAAAATGGTGAGCTGTTTTCTCTTACTCCAAGAATATAACTTTGCTATTTAAACACAGTGAAAAAAGTCTTTAAAAATTCAGTAGATAACTCATGGAAGTTCAAAGAGAGAAGTAACCAATTCCCTAGAGCCATGACATCAGAAATACCCACTAGGGGTTGAGGGTGTAGCTCAATGGTGGAGAGCCTGCCTAGCATGTGCCAGGCCCTAAGTTCATTCACAGCACCACAACGAACGAACAAACCAGCGTTCACCGCAAATGACTATTACCTCAGACATACGTCTATGCATCTGTTGGTAAAATAGAAAAAAATCAATTTCAAAACAAAACTTTACACGCAAAATTTTACATATTATTAAAATGTTGTTTTGTGAATTTAACATGAATTTACCTCAGCAGCTGAGGTAAAATTACTGAACTTTAGGATATGTTTCTTTGTCATAAGGTCTAAGTTAAGACAAAAGATAATCAAAACCAAGAAGAATTTGGTACTTTAAAATTTTTAGACTGTGTGAGTTGACTTCCTGCTATGCAAGATGATATATATGTATATATATATACACATACACATACACACACACACACACATATTTTTTTTAAGAGAGAGGTTAGGGAGAGAGAGAGAATCAATTTTTATTTAGTTTTTCATGTGGCTTTCTGTGCTCCGACACTTCGTTGTGTATGTGGGGCTGGGGTTTAAACCCCCAACCTTGCACATGCCAGGCAAGCGCTATAACTGCTGAGCCACTGCTCCAGCCCCAATGAGTTATGGTTTTGAAATGGTTTTTTATGTAAAAGTAAATAGTAAATATGCTTTGAAGGATACAATTTTAAAAATTTTTTTATTTTTGTTTTTCTGGCATCAGGGATTGAACCCAGCAGAGATTAACCACTGAGCTACATCCCCAGCCCTTTTTTATTTTGAGACAGGGTCTCACTAAGTTACTCAGGGCCTGGCTAAGTTGCTGAGGTTGGCTTTGAGCTTCCAGTTCTTTTGCCTTAGCCTCCCAAATTGTTGGGGTTATAGTCATGCATCCCCATGCCTGACTGATACAATTTTTTTTAAGTGGGGTAATTTCTTTTTATCCCATGCTTCCACTTAATTAGTCAATGTTACCAATTTTTTTTTTAATGAGGTAAAAAGAAATTTAACTTCTCCACTTAACTAGGCATGTGACTTTGAGCATATGAAGTCACATCTGATTCTCTGAAAAAAATGGAGATCATAATATAAGGTTAAGAAAATCAAATGGGTGAATGCATGTGTAATTGACCTGACCGGCTTCATCCATGTGGCAGCAGATATGTGATGTCTTATTAAGTTTTCCACAAAGTTGTTTAAACCTCACTTTTCCCCTTTTTCAGTAGTGAATCCTAAATTCTCCTCTTGAGACTTCTCCAAACCCAGAATGATCTACAATGCCCCAGGGCCCATCCACTCTGCATCTGTGCTCCACGGCCATATTTCTAGGAGACCACTGTCAACGGGCCATCATGAGGGACTCTGCACAGGGCCCTTCTGTGCCCATCGATCATGGCATTTTATTTATTTATTTATTTATTTTGGTACTGGGGATTGAATCCAGGGGCACTTAACCACTGAGCCACATTCTCAGCCCTTTTATATTTTATTTTGAAACAGGGTCTCACTAAGTTGCTTAGAGACTTGCTACATTACTGAAGCTGGCTTTAAATTTGCCATCCTCCTGCCTCAGCCTCCATAGTCGCTAGGATTACAGATGGGCACCACCATGCCTGGCTAGACATGGGCCTTTTATCTGCACTCTTGAGCTCAACTATCATTTTGAAAACTCAACCCCCGTGCCAGGCTGGCTCCAGTAGAAGCAGTGTTCCAGGGGTCCCCAAGACCATTGTCCAGGCTCATGACATTCTGAAAGGACTCACCAAACTAAGAGAAGTGGTTATTCTCATGGTTACCACCTATTACAGCGAAGGAAACAATATCAGCAAAGGGAGAAAGCACAGAGGTGGAGTCCAGGAAAAACAGGAAGGTGCTTCCATTGCCCTGTCCCCATGGAGTCATGTGCATGGGACTCATTCTCCCAGAAATGATGCATGACAACATGTGAGAAATATTACCAGGGCCGGAGCGGTGGCTCAGAGGTTACGGCACTTGGCTGTCATGGGCGAGGATATGGGTTTGAACCCCAGCACCACGTACACAACGGAGTCTCAGAGCAACGAAAACCACATGAAAAACTAAATAAAAAAAAAATTGATTCTCTCTTTCTCTCTCTCACTTAAAAAAAAAAATTACCAAACAGGGAAGCTCACTCCAACCATGAAAATCTTGGCGTCCAGGGGTTTTATTGGGAGTCACTCATGTAGCCCTGGAGCACCCACATGACTGACTTTTTTCTTTCTTTTCTTTTCTTTTTTTTTTTTTTTTTTTTTTTTTGAGAGAGAGAGAGAAAGAGAAAGGGAATCAGTTTTATTTAGTTTTTCATGTGGCTTTCGTTGCTCCGACACTTCATTGTGTATGGTGCTGGGGTTCGAACCTGTGTCTTTGCGCATGCCAGGCAAGCTCTGTAACTGCTGAGCCACTGCCCCAGCCCCTCACATGACTGACTTTTGCAACTCTATCTCCAGACCCCACCCGTACCCCAGGTCAGACTGACACAGCATAATCCTAAAACCCCCGGCATACAGACACGGTATATTTCACTATGTAGCACACTGATAGCATGAACACTGGCACGGCCCAAGGTGTCAGGAAACCCCAAGAGAATACCTACCAGGCACTGGTCAGTGCCAGTGTGCCCTCTGAAGTGTGTGGGATTTGAGCATCTCAGACCTTCTGAGTTAACCCTTTACTGCACAGGCAGCAATCTGTAGGTTAGGGGCTAGGAGACTTGTCTTAATTTCTAAAAGTTTGAGAAGATACTGTTCATATTAAGAATTGGGAAACAAGGGCATTGCTCCATGGCAGGATGACCAGATCAGAAGGGGCTTCCAGTCTTGGCATTTTCTGTGGGACGTCAAGATGGAAATAAGTCATGGTGCCAGGCCAAACTTACCCTCCACTGTGGTGGCTTCCTGTCAAGTCCTTTCCTTCCTGGGTTACCTCCTTCCCATAGAGAGGTTCTAAGACCAGAGCTACTTGGCTTCAAAACAAACACTCTTCCCCTGTAACCAGCTTATGACGCGCAAGGGTCAGTTTGCTGTTAGGCCAGAACAGGGGCTATTATGCCTTTGGCTCAGAGCAGTGGGTTCCTGTGAGCCTCGTACACACCTGCCTAAGGGGCTCCTCTCAAAATGATATCCTTTGCTTTGGTGGTTCCTCAAAAAGATAAGCAAAGAAGTAGCACCTCTGTTTGTCGGTGGATTGCCCATCCACAAGTGGAACGCAAGGAGTCAGGCGTGGTCGCCGCAGCCGTAGTCTCCAGAGCTGAAAGGCAGGAAGAACATTAGTGTCCATCAGTAGAGGAATGGACAAAAAAACACCTAGAAAACACCATGGTGGGTGTGGCCATCCAGACCCAGAAGGACAGAGGTTGTTGGTGCTTTCAGGAGCTGCCTAGAGTAAGCTAATGCTTTGACACAGACAGGGGGAACAGATGTTACCAGAGGCTGCGGGAAGGGGCCGCAGAGCGTGATGTTCAGTAACAGTACAGCTTCTTTGGGGGCTGATGCACAGATCTGGGGAACAGGTAGCGACGATGTTACACAACGCGGTGAATATGTTTAATGCTACTGAATTGTGTAGTTACAAGGGCTTAAGATGATAAATAGCACTTTATGTGTATTTCACCAAAACAAAAAACACACATAAAAAACCCTAGCAAGTGACAAAACATCTAGCCCAAATGTGCTTTCATTTAAAAAAAAAAAAAAAAAGGAGTCTTCAACTCTGTAGACTGGACATGAGGTGGCTGCGTGGTCAGGGAGCCCTGCCCCGCCTCCCCGCACCCCGTGTGTTATTGCAATGAGCAGAGCTTCATGTGCTTTTAGTAACCGCAGTGATGAAGACGACCTCCCTCCAGACCTGGCCGAGGCGGTGGGAACCGCCACAGCCCCAGCCACAGACTCCACCACGGCTGCCACACAAGGCTCAATGCCACTGGTGTCCCCCAAGCTCCAGAAAGTCTGCTCACCTCAGAAGTCGGAAGGCAAGAGCCCGCTGTCCCCAGGGGTCAAGGTATGGGAGAAGCCCTGAGGAGTCACTGCTGTGCGCTGGCCATGCAGAGTCCCTTTAGCGAGTGGCATTCAGTGTGTGTGTTTGAATTTTGCACTATCCTTTGTGTTTTTGGTTTTAAAAACAGAAAAACATGTTTTCATGTGCCAGTCATTTGTGGGAGACATGCTATGATATATAGGCATGGACACTGTACTTTAAGAGCAAGTTAAGGGATTCTTGGGGGCAGTTTTGGTTTAGAATATCATCATACATAAGCTCTTACTCTACTGTAATGAGAGAAAAGGGGAAACATACCCCCACTCCATAACGGACAACTTGGAGGAATAAAAACAGACACATCTCCAATCCCAGCCCTTGGAGGGGATGAACTGTGTTGACAGTTTGGAACGTGGAAATACTGCTCTTTTTTCAGTTTGGCATTTCAAGAAATTGTCAGACATGAGAATGGAAAATGACGAAGGCCTTACATGAGACATTTCTCTTGGTTTTCTCCGAGTGACTTCTAGCTGTGGTCGCCCTTTGGCAACGGGTCCAAATACAGACAAGCCTATTGCTATCCAAGTGGATGCCTAGTCAAAGGTGGCTTTGGTCCATGTGAGGAGAGGTGTGCACTCAGGATAGCCCTGAAGGCAAGATCAGAGTCTGTTCCCGGATGCTGCATTCACACACCTATGACTGCTCAAAAAGACCTGTCACTTCCAAAGCTCTGTTTCTCCCAGTTTCCTCCTCCTAAGGTGGGAAGGCCTGCTCCTTTGTCCTTTGCCCAGCTCAGGGGCTGGCATCAGGTCATCTGAGCTGCATGCAGGGTGGATGCCTGAGACTTCTGCAGTTTCTGGGATCACAGTTCCTGGCAAAATCTAAATAGCAGTGATCCAAGGCCACATCCTGTGTGACCAAGGCTGGCCTTTCCCTGGTCCCTTCCATGGGCGTCTGAAACAGCCCCAGGAACGTGGCAGGTGCCCTCAGCCACCGGCCGGCTGAGACTGAGGTTCTCTGCTTTTCTGTAGCGCTCCTCCTGGCATCTTAAGTTGAGTTTCCCTCTTCGGCAGGGAGTCCTCTTACAACTTTGTCTCCAGTGAGGACACCCACTCCTGTCATATCCTACACCTGGTTAAACGCAGGCTGAAATGTTGAAGGGAGTGGTCCTAGTGAGGCAGGGAAGGCTGCAGGGCTCCCTCTCCTGGCCATCTCTCCCCTCAGGGCCCTGATGGTGTCAAGTTCACCCCTCCAAGGCCACCCATGCAGCTAAAGACCCCAGAGCAGCAGGACAAAATGTTTTCCAAAACCAAGGGGACAATCTTCAGGGGTGCCACCCGCACCCCCACTGTTATGCAGATCAGTCTTGCTCCTAAAGGCCAAGTGACCCTCCCCTGCAGGACGGTCTTTACTCTCCATGTCTACAAAGGACACTTTAAAGCTTTTCTCCAAAAGACCAAAGAACACTTAAGTTGTTCACAGCTGTAAAATGGACAGTTCCCCACCCCATGCCCTACTTCTATCCATAAAGATTTTAGGGGGAACAATAGGGGTTCAGTCTTAATATTTTGTACACAGGTGAGCAAGGGAGATATGGGGGATGAGCATACTGATGGGCTCAGTGTTGGAGAGTGGGTTGAGGAGAAGTGGGGGAATGTCCACCTCTCTGGTGAATTTGTTGTTGATCCAGAAGGGTCACTAACTGGGGGTGTCTTTGCTTTCATAGAGCCCCTCTGACCGGGGAGGCACCTTTGCCTTGGAGCCAGGCGATCTCCTGATGGATTTCACAGAAGCCACTCCTCTGGTAAACTTCCTATTTTGCTAAAAACAGAAAAGTCATAGCAGCTAGCAACATCTTGGCAGAGGGCCCAGTGGAGAGTGGGCACTGCCTCTGTTGTCCAGGAGGCACAAGGAGCATCTCCTGGGGTTGGGGGGTGTCAGACACCTTGGATCCCAGGCCTTTCTGCCCTGGAGGAAGGGCTCTTCTTCTGAGGGTGGTCCTGCCTGTGCCTGTCTACTTCTCCTGGAGTCTCGTAGGGCTTCTCTGTGCTTGGGTCTTGGCTTTGTGGCTTCCTGGGCTGTGCCCTGCATGCCCGTCCGTCTCTTGCTGTTGCTTCCAACAATCTGTCTGGTCTAAAACACTGGCTCGAGGCTGTACCCTGACTTTCCAGGCCCCTTGCGCCTCCAACCATCATCCATGCGCTGCATACAAGTCTCCCGTTAGGGGACAGTGGTCCTTGTGTGATTCTTACAAGTCTGAGGCCCTTTTTAGAGGACTGACTGAGTCTGATCCAGCCAGGTCCTGTCTGCAGGCTCTGCTTCCCTTTTTAAGAGCCTGGTCATTGGATAGTCACTGCTCCATTGTCTAAAATGGAAGATGCTGTTGTTTGTCACAGGAGAATTACAAGAGTTCAGGGAGAGGGAGGGGGAGGAAGAGAGAATGCATGTGTGTCCTTTGACAATAGGAAGCCGCACGAAGATGTTTAAGGTTATTAGAGTTACTAGATGATAGTGGCAAACTTGGGTATTTCTTTGGCTGGGTCCAGTTTGGTACCCAAGCATACTCAAGCATAGATCACAGTCCACTTTGTACTAAGTTTAAGTCACCACATTGGGCTGTGAGCCAAAACCTGAGCCAAATCAAAACCTGTCTCCTGAGAGTTTGCTGTGTGCCCGGCCAAGTGCTGGGCTATGGGGAGGAGAGGGCAGCTGGAGGCTGGAGGAGATGTCAGCTTGATAAAAGGCCATGGACGACACAAGAAGATGCTCAGGGAGTCATTGGGGCCCACTTGCTGGAGGACGAGTGGGGTGTTTGGGAAGGATTTCTGGAAGACTTTCAAGAGAGGACACATGGTACACAGTGCTGCCCAGGCATTAGGGTTCCCACCACTCCTGACCAGCTGGCATAAAGAAATTGCTGACGCAGTTGCCCGTCTCATCTGGAGAGTTGGTGCCATCTGAGAGTTTTAAGTCAGCACCTTTGGATGAACAGGTGGGAAGTGACAGTGGGTGACCCCTGTTCTGTGAGCCTTCAGAGTTAGACCCTTCCTGTGTTAAAGTCAACGTTGCAGAATTATTCACAGCCTCCTTGCTAGGGAGGTTGCCAAGACTGTTCACAGGTGGGAGAGCCCTTCCCCCTGCCTTTCAGAGGTGGTGACCCAGAAACAGAGGCCCTTATATTGTCACTTCCTCACCCTTTGTGCAGAGGGGGAACTGGGACCCAGTGGTCTGGATCCTTTCCAATGCTCTGTGCATCAGAATGGGCTCAATCTGGCCTCCTCTGTAGGGAACTTGCCTCTTTGGAATAAGGAGGGGCTCCGGGAGAGTAGAGCAAGGGGCATGGAGGAAGGGACAGGAAGTTTGGAGCCTGGGCCTCAGTTCAGTCTCCCAACCGATATCCATATCCCACCTGAGATCCCAGCTGCCTTATACCCCAGGGAGTCCATGTCTGGGAGCTAGAATCCCAAGCAGCAATCCTAAAGCATCCAGCATCCCCCCAAAAGACCTGAGAATGCCTAGGGTATAACCTGAAGGTTTACCTCGATAAGCAAAGGGAGGAGAACGCTAAGTCCCAGTGGCCATGTTGAGGAAAATATGTCTGGCAGGAATAGAAGCCATGGGGAAGATATCAGAGTTAGACTTTTGGGCAACTTACCAGCTGCTAAAATATGCTTCAGTAGACGCCATATGAGAGTTTATATGCAATTGCTGCTTCTGTGGGACCTAATATTAACCCTATCTGTGGGCACAGGGGAAAGGGAGGCTCATGTACCAGGGTTTTTGAGTTTGAATAGGAGTTTGCTTGGCAAAGAAAAATGAACCAAGACATTAGCATGATCAAAGTATTGAGTATTTAAAGGGCTTGGTGGATCTGAGAACTAAGGTCAGTTTACATGGTGGCTTTTACAGGAATGATAGGATTCCTTTGGAAACTTGTGCTGGGAATCCAGCTTATAGATTTAAGTACCTGTAGAATGAAATGATCTGTTTTTATTTAGACATAACTGATTAGGAAGAAAGCAGTTGTGGCAGGAACTCAGAGATCTGCTGACCCAAAGTGCAAATGCCCTCCGGTGACAGTCCCTATCAGCACCAGGAAGCTCACTCCTGTCCCTGGGAACCCTCCCTGCATCTGAGGCAGCTCTGACTTAACTCTCAAATAGGGTTCAGGGTGCTGCACTGCCTGGGACAGAGGATGTCCTTGTCCCCCACTGAGAAACAGCTGCCCACTGAAGTTTGTAGTGAATCTGTGTGCTCACGAGGAGGCGTCCTTTGTCTTGGGGCATGAGCAGTCCTTGAAGAGAAGGCCCCTTGGAAGCCTGGCATTTGGGCCACTCTGCTTTGGGCTTTCCTTGGTGGCATCAGCTCTGACTGCACCATGCTCTGAATGAATCCAGTTCCCATGAGTGTCAGAGGGGCCTAGAGAGCCGGAGGGGACTTAGGCAGTCTGTTCCTCCATATGGCTGGTCCCCTTCCCTCCACTTGCTCCTCTCAGCATCCCAGAAATACAAGCACAGCCCTGTCATCCTGCCAAAGAGAGAGTGAAGTGAAGCCTGGGACTGGGAGACCTGCTTCCAGGTGGGGGTCACAGGCACCAATGCATCTGTAGCCACGCCCACCTCTTCAGGTCAGCATCCTGCACCTGATGGGAGGCTGCAGAGGGGCTTCTTCATCCTCCACAGGAAGGAGCAGGGACCAGAGGGAGGTAGCTTGTGCCTGACGAGTAGCCTGGACTTCCTCACGCACTTGGGTCCGACCTGTCAGTGGGAGTGGTGCATTGGTACTATCTCATCTTATTCCTCCCCTAAAGATGGGGAAACCAAGTCCCAGAGAAGCCCATACGCTAATACCAGATCACACAGCAGGCCTGTGTCAGGATCAGGACTGGAACCCAGGCCCTGGACTGCTGTTCCAGCACTTTTCCCAGTGGCAGGCAGATGGTCTGAGCCAGGATGTGTCTCTCATTCCCCATCAGCCAGTCAGATTCCCTAGCCTCAGTCCTGCCCTCCATGTCCAGGCTTTGGGAAAGTTCTGGGACCATCTCCAAGCTGTCAACTCAGGTTTGGTCCCCAGAGTTGCTGAGCAGGATGTGGGGATGAGAGGTGCCCAGTAGCTTGGTCTGAGAGACTCAGTATGGATGAGGTGTGGTTCCTTGGCTGCCAGCTCTGTGCCTTGGCCTCTGTCTTTGGCATTTTCTTTGGAAGAGGAAGCAACACTTTATAGAGGGCAAGAGTGTCCAGATTTCCCAGGTGAATTCCATCACATAGGCAGTTCCCAACTCCTGCCTGAATATTTTCCTGAGCAGCCTGTGTCGAGACCCCTTGCTCCTCTGGTTGAGAATCCTGAAGTTCCCATAATCCCTGAGCCAGTGCTGGAAGGACAGGGAATTAGAGAGACAGGAATAGAACCAAGAGACCCATCAAGTCAGTTCTGATCTCTTTGGAGTGGTTTTCCAGGAAGCCCAGTCCAAAGAGGCAAGAGCAATAAAAAAGCCTCGTCCTGAGCTGGCATTTCTCAAAAAATATTCAAGAGATTAAATGAGCTCCCGCCCACTGCACCACATGGTGAATCTCTTTTTGCCTCCTCCTTCACTCTCTTGCCTTCTGCGTTGCTCCAAGGGCTTGGGTTCTCTAACTCTTCACAGAAATACTCTTTCTAACTTCACTCTTACATTTAGCATTTCCCCCTCCTGATCCCAAACATCTTCTGATCCCTGAATCTTGTATTCCGTAGCTCAGTTTAGCCATCTGAAGCTGGATGGCCCTTGCAGCTTGCCGCCTGCTGCTCTCCAGCTCCTGCATGAGAGGTCATAATCACTAGAGTTCCTGTTTGGGATGGAAGGGGGAGTGGGGGTGGAAGAGGAGAAGGCCAGCGAGTCAAGACAGCACCTCTCATCGGAACTCTCTCGGGGTGTGAGAGAGCACGCAGGAAGGTGGTGGTGTCAACAGAGGAGGGTACATTAGTAATGCATCCATCCGTAAGTTGACTCTGGGAATGCAGAACCCTCCCCCCGCCCCCAGCTACTGCAGACCATGCACACCTATACCTGTGTGTTCTGGACTTTCTCTCTCAAATTTCTGCACTTTGTAAACCACTCACCTGTAGAACAGAGCAGCTTAGAGCCCAGTCCTTTCTGGCACATGGCATGACCTCAGGGAGGTCATCAGCCTGACCAAGAGAGTCTGTGCAGGGCACAGGGACAGCCCTGAGCTGGGGAGCAGAAGTGGATTTTCATCTGGCTCAACAGCTCCTGGTTTATTTTGAACTTCATTCTTCCAGGAAGGCCAAAGCTTGATTTTAAGCTAAATCAGAGTGCCCCTCTGTGGCTCTCTGGTTTCATCTGTGCTGCCCAGGGGACAGAGTCAGAAAGAAATCAGTTATTCCACAGTTAGCATTCATTGGGACATCTGGGACATTCTTTGATTCTTGCATGGTCCTTTTGGGTGAGCAGAGATCACTGTCCTGTTGGAAGGTGTGAATCCCTATATACTGGGCACCATTCTATCCTGAGCCATTCTGTCCTGGGGCCTGCTGTTTCCCCAGCTCTCCCTGACCAGAGGTGCTGGTCCCTGCTGAGATAGAGAGATAGAATCAATTTTATTTATTTTTTCCATCTGGCCTTTGTTCTTTGTTTCTCTGACACTTAGTTGTGTATGTGGTGCTAGGGTTCAAACCCAGGCCCTTGGACATGCCAGGCAAGTGCTGCAACTGCTGATCAACCACTCCAGCCCTGCTTGTTGCAAACATGGCCATGGAGAGGGGTCCAAGGCCCTTGGCTCAAGACACCAGGGTCTCCCCTCCTCTCTTAGCCAGACTCTTCTCCCCTGCCCTCAGCAACCTCTTTTCTCATCCAGATGATAAAGAAACACATTTTCATCATCACTGATCCAGGCCAAGAATCCTTCTGTTCCCCAAGAATCTGATTTTGAAACTTAGAAGTCAAGTCCTTATAGAAGGATATAGCAGCCCACGTGTGAGAAAGTCCCAAGGAAGAGAGGAATTACCAGGAGGAAAACTACTGTTTCACAATAGTATATTGTCACATGCAATATCTTATTTCCCTCTCGTTTACTAAGAGACACAAGGCTGTGGATTTACTAAGAGTCCAGGGACACACTGTGATTGAAATCCACTCAGGTACATAGTTAGAAAGGTCAGAAATCGGGGCTGGAGTGGTGGCTCAGCAGTTGGAGCACTTGCCTGGCAAGCACAAGGACCCAGGTTCAAACCCCAGCACCACATACATACCGAAGTGTCGGAGAAATAAAGGCCAGATGAAAAAAATAAATAAAATGGATTTTCTTTCGCTCTCTCTCCTCTCTCTCCCTCCCTCCTCCCTCCCTCTGTCTTTTTTAAAAAAAGAGAAAGGTCGGAAATTCTAGTGCAATGATGAACTTTTACCATGAAAGTCCAGCCCTGGGCAAAGCCTTAAGGCATTTGTTTTAATCTGCAGATTAAACACATTTTGGCCTGTAGGAAATATGCCCGTGTTTCTTGGTCTCTTATGCCAGCTTTTACTTTCTTCAGTAAACATGCACTGATATCAGCAGAGGCAAAAGCCTGGTGGCAGTGGGGCCCCTGGTGCGGTTGGTTCTGGCTGGAGCGTCAGTGCACTGGGGCAGTGGTAGGAGCCAGCCCCACATAGGCCTCGAGCACCATTGCAGGTGGGAATAATCCCGAGGACTGGAGAGAAGAGCGGGAGGGTTTTAAGTAGGCTGGTAAAACTTCACTATAGGTGCTTAATATGGATTCACTGATGGCTGAAGAAAGGCTTTCGAGACAGTCCCCAAGAGAATCTGGAACCCGGATTTAGACCTGGCAAATGCAGTTTATGCATCTCCCGAATGTGAGCAGTAGAACAAGTCTGTTATGAAGAGCACTGAGAAACTGTGGTTATAAAAGCCCTTTGGAAATCTCCGGCACTGCACCCTTGTCACGAGGACAGAGTTAGATCAGTGTGGAGAAGGAAAAGAGGCCTATAATTTTCTTGATCATTTTTCGATGACACTTGTCCAGAGGCTTTATTTTATTCCTCCTGGAAGGATGATACCAACTATTCAAGGAAACTCTCTTGAGTTAAACATGTGTGTATCTATTTTCTGGAGCAAGTGGTTCCTCCCCGAAACCCAAAGTAACCCGCTCAGCCAGCCCCCTCTCGGACACTGAGCATCATGTTCACCATTGTCATCCTCGCCGGCATGAGCTGTTGGACCTCTGCTGGGTGCATGGCACTCCTCAGGGCCAGGGAGGGGAAGTTGGTGTCCCAAAGGGTGTGGCCCTTTTCCCACAATGCTTGGTGTCCTCCAGCTAAGCGGCAAGTACCACTGCTTCACCAGTATGAGAAGCCAAAGCCTGGGCTCCTGGGCATGCAGGGGGGTCAAGGCCAGTCTGTTTTCCAAACCCGGTAACAGAGAGTCTTAACAGCTGAAATCCTAAACTCTGTGCTGCTCCCAGATGTCTCTGTCCTGGTGCTCCCTGTTGGACATCTACTCACACACCGCAGCAGATGCCCTTCTTTAGCAGAGGGTGGGGTGCGGGGACAGGCATATAAGGCAAATGCTCTCAAGTTTGTGACCAGTCCGCATATGGCTCCAGTGGCTGGCATTACTAATTCATGGTGGCTCTTTCTGGCCTGGTCTGGCTTCAGAACCCTAACAGTGTGCCAGGGGGCAGCTACCAATCCTGTGTGCTGGCACAGCCTCTCCCTGCCAGCCCTGGGAAGGGGGGTTTGGAGTGTCCTTGCTCACATAGTGGAGAAGAGAGATGAGAGCCAGACAGAAGGAGAAACGCGGAGAGAGGAGGGTGGTATGGGTGGCTGGAAGTAGGCTGTGGGCACAGCTGGCTTGCGAATAGCCTGGATTTGCCAGATCCGTCTTGCACTGTGCAATCTCTCTCTCCTTTTCCTCCCTTGTCTCCTTTCTCTTCTCCCTTTCTCACCACCTCCTCCTCCCGTGAGCAGGCAGAGCCCGCCAGCAACCCCCACTGTGCCCACTCTCGCTGTTCTCCTCCACTCTCTCTCCCCATGAAGGAAGAGACCACTGGAGTTTGCATGTACCCTCCAATCAAAACGAGGCTGGTAGGTACACCGGCAGGGTGAGGGGCCTGCCAGTGCCGGCCAGAGGAGGCCGGAAGGGTGTGCAGGAGCGCTCGACCTAGGGCCCAGCCAACAGGTGCTCTCAGCCAGGATGGATGGGGAGTTTGGAATCCAACTGGCCCCGGTGAAACTGGGACACAGCTGTAGTCCCACCCCTTCAGCCATAGCTCCCAAGAACCAGGAAGAGTTTGTTTTCCTAGGATTTTGATGAATATCAGTTCTTTTCCCAGGGGGGAATAAAAGTTCTGGTACTCACCGGATAGATGAAGTGTCATTTCTATTGAAAAGTTTTAAAAAATGTTTTAAACTTGTCTCCTGTTATGTATCAAGATAGTGACGTAATAGCAGTGTGCCGTAACAGTTTAAATGGAATCACCCTTAATCTCAACCTCGCGTAATTTAGAAAAACTTTTTTTTTATGTTTCCTTCTGTTTATTTGTATCCATTCATAATTCCATGTATTAACTCACAGTGGGCCTGTCATCTGCCGTTTCTCTCTTTTCACTTGATCCTGTGTTTCTCTGTGATTCTTGTCACCACATTGCACGTGACTCTATATTCCATCAAGTGAATGGCCCCCGTTAGCCTAACTAGTCCTCCACTGTGGGACGCAGGCTTTGGTTCCAGTTTGTCACTGTTCAAGGGAACACACATGTAGCTTTTAGTGTCAGGCAGCCCCTGCTGCGTAACATAATGCGACCTTGGCTTTTGCCCCCTTCTGAAGTGGCCAGTGCCATCAGAAGACAGTGAATTTCTTCTGCCATAGTGTGAGCAACACGAGTGTGACTGTTGGGGTCTCGTGTTCTCATTTACAGCAGGTATGAAACCCGTTGAGGTTGCTGGCTTTTACATTTCTTCCATAGCAATAAGAAAGATTTTCCCCTCTATTTAATGGTGGTCAGAATGCTTCTCTGCAGCTGCTTCTCCTGTGACATTGGTCTCAGAACACCGTGTTGGCCTGTCAGGAAGGCGAGGAGAATGTACCATGAGGCTTCACCCTGAAAGTCCTTCCAATTTGAGGTCCCATCTGTGAATTTGGAGATATTTAAAGAGAGTAAAGAGATTTGGGGGGAGGGGAGCAGGATTGGGCTGGACATCTTGGTGTACATCGTAAGGACACTGTAGTCCCCATGTTAGTTGAGACCCTCTCTGCCCAGCTAGAAAACCTCAGCTGATTTGGATCTAATCTTGTGTGCTCTGGTTTGTCCCTGTCTTATCTCATTAGCAGTATAAGAGCACAAGGTGCCAGCCCAGGGTTCAAGGGCAAGACCCCGTGAGACATAAAGCTACTGCCACTGGGTAGGGAGTCCTGGGTATCTTGGTGGCAGCCCTCTGCCTGCAGGCGGTAGAGGGTGCACATGCTATGCAGGCAGTTTTTAGGCATGGGGACTGCAGACAAAGCTAGGGCCAGAGTCACCGGGCCCCTGGACCTGCTGGTATAGTGGCTTGAATAAATAAGCCCTCCCATTCCCCAAGGCCTCCAGGAAGCCAAGACACAAGAAATGGAAGCCAAGGGTCTTCTTGGCTACCACTCAGCATCCAGCCTCTTTCAGACCAGCTTTGTGCAGCAGGGTCCTGATGCTGGGGGTACATCCTGGCTTAATTAGCCCCGCCTCCTGTCCTCTGCCCATGCTGATAGATTGGCCCCGATGTGACCTCTAGCATCCTTTCCATTCCCCACAGTTATACAGAAGCCCTCAGAAGTCACCGGGGGCAGCTCTGGCTGCCTCATTATCCACCCTGAAAATGGCCTTTTGCAGGTCAGGCCTGGGACTCAGCATGCCTGGAAGACCAGGTAGACCCAGGGGACAAGAGCCCCAGGTGAGGTGAGCATGGGGTGTCAGCAAGTGACGGTCCATCCTATCATCCCTGCAAAGCACAGGCCCACAGTTCAACAGCAGACTGACATGACCACCAGCCCACACTGAGGAACCGGGGTTCTGCGGAGGTCCCTGCGTCCCTTCTCACAGGGCCACTGCCAGAGATATCAGAATTTTGTTTTCTAAGATGAAGATAACCCCCTTGTCTTTCTCTTTTTTGAAGATAAAAACATTTCCGGCTGCTGATACGGTGAGCCCGTTTCCTGATCCTTTTAGCACTGGGCTACAGTTTCCCGTAAGTAGATCCAGAAGGCAGAACTGCATTTAAAAACGCTGTTCCGGGGTGGTGTGCTTTCTGTAGGATGCTGGACGGCAGCATCGGCTATTCAACGCTGTGAGGCTGGGAAGGAGCTGGGATTTGGGGTCTGCCTGGTCTGTTTGATTTTATTGAGGCAAGGTTCACATAAAATTAACCTACTTTACGTGACAATTCAGTAGCATTTAGTGCATTCACAACGTTTTATGGTGACTCCCTCTGTCTTGTTCTAAGACTTTTTTTTTTTTCGGGGCTTTAACCCAGGAAACCGTAACCACTGAGCCCCATCCCCTGCCCACTTTTTATTTTTTATCTTGAGACAAGGTCTAAGTTGCTTAGCGCTTCACCAAGTTGCTAGGACTGGCTTTGAGCTTGCGATCCTCCTGCCTCAGCCGTCTGAGCCACTGGGATTACAAGCATGTACCACTGTGCCCAGCTAGTTTGAAGACATTTTATTTTTTTTAACAAGAGAGAGGGACAGTGAGAGAGAGAAAGAGAAAATAAGTTTTATTTAGTTTTTCATGTGACTTTTGTTGCTCCGACACTTCCTGTGTAGGTGATGCTGGGTTTTGAACCCATGTACCCGTGCATGCCAGGCAAGTGCCGTAACTGCTGAGCCACTGCTCCAGTCCCTCAAAGACATTTTTATCACCCCAAAGTAAATGCTATACCTGATGAGCAGTCACTCTATATTTTCCCATTGCCCTCAACCACACTCTGTTTAATCCTAGTCTGGATATTTTCTACAATGAAGTCATTCAACATGGGGCCCATTGTGTTGGCTTCTTTCACTTCACATTGTATTTTTGAGGTTCAACCACGTTGGAGGCTGTCTTAGCACCTCATTTCTTTTTTATGGTAGAGTAATATTCCATTGTGTGGATACGCTGAAGTTTGGTTATCTGATCAATTATTGGTGGAAATTTGGGTTGTTTCTACCTTGCAGCTATTGTGAATGGTGCTGCTGTGATCACATAGGTTCATATATTTGTTTGAACTCCTGTTTTCAATTCTGGGGGATTGGATCCACATCTTGAGCGTGGTATGATCTTAGGTTACCTCCTCTGAGTACCAGCCTCTGCTGATTTAAAGTGGAAATAGTAATGAGACTGTCATCCTTATATCCAATTGAGGCAAGGATCAAAAAGGATCAAGAATTAGAAACCGCTTTCCTAACAACAGAGTATCCCACAAATGTCAGTCATGGTAGCTGCTTCTCAAAGCAGCAGAGGCACGTGGTATAGTGAGTGGCAACAGGGAGTCCCGACAGACTTCTCTCTGTGCCATCTCTGCACCTCTGAGGAATCAGTTTGCAGTTTCTTTGACTGTGTGATCCTTGGGGCTTCTGTCCTAAATGGAGGATCTGTGAGGTGACGTGGGGGTGGTCCTAAATGCAGTCTCATGAGCCAGATGATGGTCACTGCCCTAGGTGGCTTCAGTCACATGTCTGGAGGGTGGGAACTTATTCAGAAAATCAGAAGATGAGTAGAGGTGGGAAGTCATCCAGCTGTTCAGGCAAAGAGAAGATCAGGTTCCTAGAACAGTCTGTTTCTAGGGTTATGAGCTGCTTCCAACTCCTGCCTCTTAACGAGTGAACAGAGCCACAGGGGCCATGCCAGGATGTTAAATGCCACTCCCCTGACACTCCTCCACCCTCCCTCCAGCTTTGCGGGACACGGCTCCCCAGCTGGAAGCTCTGCTCCTTTTCCCTCATTTGGCCCTGGTGGGGAACCTTGGCCTCCTGCCCAGCCTTGGCATTACTGTGAGACACTCAGGGAAGCCCTTCCTGAAAGCCAGGGGCCAGGATGAAGCAGGAAGCCAATGTCAGAAATCATGCTGGGACTTTCAAGAACTGGGCAAGAATGGCTGGCAGGCAGCTGGAGCAGGAGGAGGAACAGCAGGGACCGGAGCCTGGGGTCACCATGCATTCAAGAGTTTGAAAAGAAGGCCAGAGGGACTGGAATGCAGAATGCTGGGGGGCCTGAAGTATGGGAGGAGGAAGAGGACATAGGCAGGGCAAAGTTACACTTGGCTGTGCAGACCGCAGGAGGGATTCTGGTCCTTATCCTAAGAGCCATGGAAGGCTTTGGAGGACTCTAAGCAGGGCAGTGGCAGGCAGCTACTTTTAGAAGGGATTCCTGTGATCACAGTAGGAGAACATTTGGGTCCAGATAGTAGATTTAGAACAATAGTCTAGAAATCTAGGACAGTGGCTTAAGGGAGAGCAGGCAGAGAGCTTAACCCAGCATGGTTTTAAACCAGCACGGTTTTGCTTGTGGAGGTAGAGACACACACACAGATGGAGGAACTACTTAGGAGGTGGGTAAGATGTTGGATTGGAATCACAAACGGTTTGCAGACTTCTGACTTGTGGAATGCAGTGGGTCTGTTCACTGCAATAAGCAAAACTGAGAGAAGACTGAATTGAATTTGCCCTTGGCCATGATGCATTGGCCTTTGAAAGACCCATCTGGAAACAAGAAGTGGGCAGTTGGATACTCAAGTGAGTATCTCAGCAGAGGGCCTGGATGGGAGATGATGACTAGCGTTACTGACAGGCACTGAGTGGCATTAGCCAAAATCATGGCTTTAGCCGTCCAAGTTTCCCACCCTTGTGTGTCATAGTCTGTCTTCTCATCAAGGTCAAATTCTTGGATTTGCTGTAGCTTTGGTCTCTCTACAGGCCTCCAGTCCTGGCTTCTGCCCCAGGGAGGTTAGCCATTCCAGGGAACTCTGCACGGAGCTGTTCTGATAGTTGATCTGGCACTTACCTTGAACCTGGTCTCACAGTCAGCCTCCTTGCTGGATCCGGAGATCAGTTCCTACTTTGCATTCAGGCCACCAACTGAATGGGCTTTCTGCTGGTGCTCAGCTGAACATGTTGGTCCATCAAGAATGAGGGCCCCTGCCTGGCTCAGATTCTGTCCTGTTATTGCCTTTGTTCCACTGAAAGTTCATTCAATGGCTGGAATGTGGTTCAGTGATAGCGTGCTTGCCTAAAATGCACAAGGATATGGGTTTGATCCCAAGAAGGAGAAGGAGGAAGAAGGAGGAGGAAGCCAGGCACTGTGGTGCACGCCTTTAATCCCAGCAATTCGGGAGGCTGAGGCAAGAGGATTGCAAGTTGAAGGCCAACCTGGGTAACTTGGTGAGGCCCTGTCTCAAAATTAAAAAAAAAAAACAAAACAAAACAGAAAAGGGCTGGGGATGTGCTCAGTGGAGGAGCCCTCCTGGAAGAAGTCCCCAGTACTTCTTCCCCAGAAAAAGAAAGTTCTTTCATTCATTTCCTCATTTAACAACAATTAAAAAGATAGATACTTAGGGTTGAGATTTAATAAAGTAATTTTTACTGCTTCTTCAAGGGCTTCTTTATTGGGGAATTGAGCCCAGAGGTACTTTACCACTGAGCCACATCCCCAGCTCTTTTTATTTGTTTTGAGACTGGGTCTCACTAAGCCTCTTAGGGTCTCACTAAGTTTCTGAAGCTGGCCTCGAACTTGTGATCCTCCTGCCTCAGCCTCCCAGGTCGCTGGGATTACAGGCAAGTACCACAGAGCCTGGCTCTTCAAGGACATCCTTGAGATCCCACCCGCTCCACACTGTGGGTGCAGGGCACTGAAGAACATGGTGACTGCTTGTGCAGATTGTAGTCATGCTGTGGCCCCAGCACTTTTACATACCGCTCCCTTTGAGCCATCAGTGCAAATGTCCCTTGACCATAGCATCAGAAACCCAACCTCCACCCGTTCATCTCTATCAGGCTGGATAAGCCAACCCGGAGTTTCCTACTCAGGCAGCACGTTTGCATCTGCCCTGGGTAGACCAAGGATTCCCCTCTGTGGTGCCCTCTTTCTGGGGATCCAGGCTAATGGAGCAGTTGCCTGATTTGTGGAATGCTTCCAGTCACAGTGGTGGCGGGGGGGAGTCAGAATAGCAGTATTTGGAAAGATATATATATATATCTAGAGAGAGAGAGAGAGAGAGAGAGAGAGAGGATCAATCCTCAATCCCACACTGGCTCTTCAGTCTTTCTACAGAAATGGAACACAACACCAGCCCAAAGCAGGGCACGTAGTCACACCTAACTTCAGAGGGTTATGCTACCAGGCACCTGGCAGGTGGGGAGCCAGAGTGATCTGACGAGCAGCTGCAATGACTGCTGCAGCCAACACGTGCGCAAGCTCTCGTGGCTAACATTGATGCTAGACAAGTGCTGGCTGCTTCTGAATGCCTTATATACTGCTGAGCCCCCCTGGCAGCGCGGAGGGAGCGTTTAAGCAAAGACCTGAAGGCGATCAGCTCCTGCGTCACTCCATTTCAGGCTGGTCAGTTCTCCTGGAGGCACATGTAAGACACCCACAGGCACTTGTAATGCTCAGCAATAGTCTTCAGCCCCCACCCTCAAAGATAAGCCTCCTTCCCGTTGCCCGACCTGGATGATCACATTATTAAACTCTATGTGATATTTTCCCTGGTTCCCGTGGCTGCCTGGGAACAACCACCAAGAAGGTAATTGCCCATTTGATGATCAGAGCCTCTTTACAACGCCAGGTGGTAACTTTCTCCAAGTTCAGGGTCAAGAACTAGCATAAAAAGTCAAATTGTAGCCAAGTGTGGTGGTGCACGCTTGTGATCCCAGCAGCTCGGGAGGCTAAGGCAAGGAGGATCGCAAGTTCAAAGCCAGCTTCAGCACTTAGCAAGGCCCTCAGCAAATTAGCAAGACCCTGTCTCCAAATGATTTCTTTTCTTTTCTTTTCTTTTTTTTAGAAAAAGGGCTGTGGGGATGTGGCTCGGTGGTTGAGAACCCCTAGGTTCAATTCCCAGTAACAATAACAAAAAAAAGTCAAGTTATAATATGCATAGCTGGTATTATCCAAAAAGGAAAAAAACAAGCCAAAAATGATGCATAGAGGAAAATACTATGAGGAAATATAGGGATGACAGTGGTAAGAGACGATGGAATTTCTTCATTTATCTCTGTGTGTGTGTCCCCTCTAAGCTTTCTATGTAAAAGTAATAAGCATATTTTACTTTGCAATGAAAAGTGACATATAATTCTTATTGTTGGACTTCACCCCTCTACATTTGGGCTCCAAGGGCTTGGGAGGGGCCTGAACATTTGGTTTTATTTATTTATTTTTACCAATTTCAAGATAATGTTGATGCTGTTAGTCTGGGGATCACACTTTGGATCTTACAAATACCAGGAACATCAGTGACGGAGTTAACAAACCCTCGTTCTGAATATTGTTACTAATGTTTACTTCCTGTGTGAACTTGGGCAGAAGGCTTAATGTCTCTGAGCCCCTTTTTCCATAAAATCAATTCTAAGCTGTACTTTGAAATCAGAATGTTTACTACAGTGTACAACATGACAAAGTCTGAATGCCACATTTTTCCTTCTCTGTGGTACGTGCAGCAGTAATGCAACTCATAACAGATGATATCTAGGTTGGGATGAAATATAATTTCTGCCTTAAAAGGTTGTCAAGAGGTAATGTATGTAAAGTGCTTAGCATAGTGTCTGGCACAAAGCAAAATCACTTAAAATGGCAATTGATTTTAGCTATTATTTAAAAAAAGTAACAGGAACTGTCCAGTAAGGCTTAGCGAGCAGCTGACAGTGGGGAAATGGAACTCAAATTGAGATTGATCTCCTCTTTTCTGTTTCTTCTCCAGGCGGACTTGAGAGACAGTAAATTACAGTGCTGTCCTGGCCCGTCTTCCCCACTGATTCCAGGAGCGGCCCTGCGGCCTTTGACAGAGACTGTCTCCACGGTACAGACCATCTACACCCGGAAGCCTATTGCTCTGGCAGCCAGGTAATTCAGAGCTGCAGGCACGGGCAGGAAACTCTGGTGAGAGGGAAAACAGCAAACTCTAGGGTCACTGTGCTTGTGCCCTCTGCAATCCTCCCACGCCATTCATTCATCCCGTAGGGTTGAGTGGCATATTTAAAGGGGTGGGCTGTAGTGTAGGTGCTAGGTTGGGGTCAGAAGTTGCACTAGGAACTTTGATTTTCACCCCGAGTGAGATTAGTAAACTTAATTTGTATCTTTAAAGATATACATCTCTACACAGTTATCATGCATGCGTGTGTGTGTGTGTGTGTGTGTGTGTGTGTGTGTGTGTATTCAAACAGTGGAGCCCAGCATGGTCGCACATGCCATGCCTGTAATCCCAGTGGCTCAGGAGGCTGAGGCAGGAGGATTGCAAGTTCAAAGCCAGCCTCAGCAACTTAACAAGACCCTAAGCAATTTATCAAGACCCTATCTCAAATAAAAAATAAAAAGGCCTGGGGATGTGGCTCAGTGGTTAAGAACCCCCAGGGGTTTATTTCCTGGTACCAAAAAAAAAAAAAAAAGCCCTGTGGAAATGCGTTTCACAAATACACAACTACACAAGTAACAACTGGACCCCGGAGACTAAGAATTCAGAGGCAATTCCTTGAAGCAGCCGTTTACTTAATTCAACTTTATTCATTAAACAAAATGCAGCTGTTTTTGGTTAGGATATTACCACAGACATTAATCAAATTAAACTCTGGGACAAAATACATATGAAACCAACTTAAAGCATGATTTAAAAAAACATCTCACTCCTGGGCATCTTCCCGTTCAGTCTGGAGACTTTCACTGAGTGGCTGCTGTGGCCAGGTACCATGCAGGGCTCTGAGGTTCCAGAGCTGAATGACGTACTCTCATTCTGGTCAGAAACACAGAAGTGGCCAGACCGTCTTGGGTGGTTGTAACACTGGCCAGTGGAGAGGGCCCTTCAGGAGTCTGAAAAGGAAAGTCAGGAAGGTATTTGGGAGATGACACTGACGTGTGCTCCTGCAGATTTTGAGGGTCTCACTATTTTGTCACCTGATTTTACCTTTTTCTTTTCTTTTTCTTTTTTTTTTTTAGCGCAGAGACACTCCGGCAGGAATTGGAGAGAGAGAAAATGATGAAAAGACTGTTGATGACCGAACTGTGAAACTCTCTCTGCTTGTCGCCTGGAGGATGGCATGGTGCCTTCTGTCCGTTTCTTTGCTTCAGGCTTCCCGTGCTCACCACGGCACAGCATACAGATGTGTGCTCTGGTCCCCAGGTCACCGTGGCTGGTGGAAGCCGACTGCTGGCTTGACGTTTAGGGGAAAAGGAATTGCGTACTCCTGAGCAGTAGAGGTGTTCTGTGGCTCAGTGTAGTTGAGGCAGGATTTGGTACGTCCAGGAGAAAAAGCTGGCAAAGTGTGGATTCCTGTTCTGAAGTACCTGTGCGTGTCTGTGCATAACCACAGGGGTTAACACGGCGTGGAAGCCTTTGCTAACAATCTCAGCCGTGTGATTTTGTATGATTGGAACTTGCACCAAGCTTTGACTCTTTGCTAAAGAGTCATTTTTAGTGAGAGAAGAATTCTTTACTGTTGGTTTTTTCATTTACACTGATAAATACACAGATCTTATAAAGTCCTTTATTTTTATTCAGACATAAGTAAATGAACTAAAAATATATGTCACCATGACTAAACGTTCTTTAGCTTAACCTGCAATATAATTTTACTTGAGAACTTGTTGGATATGATATTATCTGTGATAAACAGAATTTATCATTGAACCCAAAGTAGGAAATTCTAGCTTGCATTGTCTAAAATTCTTTACAGCGTTAAGATGGTTCAATGAGGAAAATCATTTGGGTTTTCCATAAAGGAAAATTATTTCCAAAGTTGATCCATTTAGGTCCCGTTGATAGAACCTTGACCAGAAGAAACTTTGCTGTCTTTTTATATGGTTTCAAGAAATGTGTTTTTAAATTTTTATTATGCACTTGAATAACTTTGCAGGTATCAAAGAACCCCCCAACCACAAAGTATCCCTCAAAATCATTCCCCAAGGCTTCTCAATGAACATGCACACATTTTTACATAGCTGTGTTCAGTTTGTACATTCTCTTTTGTTCTATTTTCCATTTAACGTTTATCTCCTTATCAAACAGATCCTACTCTCCCCAATTTAAATATCTTTATATCCATGTAACATGGTTAACCTCACTTCTCCCATTAGATGTCTGAGTTATATCCAATTTTTCACTCTTATAAATAGTGCTGCTATGAATGTCTTTGTAAAAAATAAAAGTTCCTTCCTTTGGAGTATTCCCCTGGGAGTATTTTCAAAGAGGGATTAAAAAGTCAAAGAGCATGAAGTATTTTATAACTCTTGTTTTATATTGCCAAATTGCTTTCTAGAAAGAGCCAGTCTCTGGGTTTGAAGGACCTTAAAGGTCATCTAGTTTAACATCCCTACTCCCTATGAATGCTTGAATCCCCTCTAAAATTTATGATGCCACCAGCAATGCATAAGCATTTCTATTTACCAATAGCTCTGCCAGTATTGGGTTTTGCCATTTTTATTTATTTTCACTAGTTTAACAGATGTGTAGAGTTGTTCTGGAAAAGTTGTTTTAGTTCATTAATTGCTAGCAAAGCCAAGCACTTTTTCATGTGATGATTTACTAGCTGTATTTCCTTGTGTGTAAACTGTCCATCCATTTCTTATGACTGCTTGTTAAGTGGAATTGATCTTGTACCTTTGTATCAGAACTGTATTTTTACGTTGTATAGTTTGCTCTCCTGTCCCTATCCTTACAACTGAATGGTGCCAATAATTTGATACTAACGATTATAAAAAAAAAAGCAATGCCTCATTTGCTAGCATTGTTGTGAATGAGGTATCTGAGCAAATATTCAGATAACTGAGGAGTAACCCTTGAAGTGCTGACTTTAAAATTTTAATATTTTTGAGGGAAACCTTTCTTAAATGTATTACACACTTCCCTGCCTTAGTATACAGAGTATCTTGGAGAGTCTGTAACCTTTCCTTAATGAGTCATGGTCGTCACTATGAACATCAGCCCCTTCTGTACCGTGGTATGCTGCGGTGATGTTGTCAGGAGCTATCCCAATGCACAGGGCTGGGCTTGACCTTTTCTAGGCTCTTAAGCGCTCTCGTTGATGGTTTCTAATGCTGTCTGCTCCATCCGTGGAGTTTTTGGAGCAATTGTAGTTTCAGGGTTTTTTACCCCTGTGACCCCAGCTGTACTTTTGAAACAGCATTAACTGTTCTTTATCTCGTGCACACAATACAAATTGTGTTTCTGTACAGCACGGGGTTGTCACCTCTTGTCCACGCAGCAGCCCCTTCCTTCCCTAACCTGCTTTCTGAAGTGTCCACTCCTTGCCTCCAGCTCTCTGACGGAAGCCCCCAAGGCACAGCTGAAAGCTTCTTGGGAAAGCCAGGAAACCAGGTTTTTTCATGTGCATCCGGGCTGCTTTGCTTCGGAGGAGGGACGCATGGGCTTTGTGACCGCTGTTTCCAGGAGAATCTGAGTCTCCTGCTTCTTCCCCTCTTCCCCCTAGGTTCACAGGTATTTGGAAATGTTGATGTCACTGAAAGTCTCACCATAAACAAGTTGGTTGTTACTGTATATGAAAACCCAATACCTTTGGCAGCTCACCTCTAACCAGTAAAATCTAGAGGATTCCATGGTTTCATCAGTTGTCCTGGTTTTTTTGCCTGCTCAAATGTAGGATGGGCTACTTGGCATTGCAACCTGAGATGATATTGTATTGGGTGGATTAGTAGCGACTAGAAGGAAATGGTACCCTTGCTTCACATTTTTATGTATTTAAAACCAAAACAACAGCACCACAACGTCACACAACACACTTTAGGTCCAGGGTGGGAAATCATTTTGCTATGATCAACCTTCCAGAGCTGCGGTTCCAACTGTGGCCGGACCCCTAGTGGACACAGTGAGCTACTGCAAGGGACTGGAAATGCTCCATCCACAGTTTATGGATAGTGGACTGCGTAGGTCTTTAAGGAAGAGTTTGAAAACAAAGTCTGAACATTCAGAAGTTCCCATCAGGATGCATAAAGAATTTTATATTCCCCAAATACCACAGGACTATTCTGATATCATTGTTATCTTTTTTTCACCATCTCAAAGATCACAGCTTTTTAAAATGTTCAAATAAAATTCACCATTTTAACCATTTTAAAGTGTACAGTTCAGTCCTTTTTAGTGTATTCACAATGCTATGCAAACATTACCGCTACCTAATTGCACCACCACTCCCCATCCCTTTACAATCATTAGTCTGCTTTCTGTCTAAGGATTTGTTTATTCTGGACATTCCATGTAAATTGAATCATACAATCTGCAGTCTTTTGTGATTGGCTTCTTCACTTAACATAATATTTTCAAAGTTCATCCATGTTGTAGTATGTATCAGCACTTCATTCCTTTTTGTGGCTGAATAATATACCACTGTATGGCTACACCCTATTTGTTTATCCATTCATCAGTTGATAGACATTTGGGTTGCTCCTAGTTTTCAGCTATCATGAATCGTTCTGTTATGAACATTCATGTACAATTTTTCGGGTGAACATATGTTTTCAGTTCTCTTGGAATTGCAGATCATATGGCAACTCTATGTTTAACTTTCTGAGGAGCTGCCAAGATCACATTTTTATTTCTTATGAAATCCGAAGTGAAAAGTTACATATACCAGGCAGTCAGAGGCCTGGGCACATCTGTTACTGGTCAGATAGTAAGATGAAGCATTTATATGGGAAGTTTTTTAAGAGAGAGAAGGACAGTGAGTGAGACAGAGAGAATCAATTTTTATTGAGTTTTTCACATGGGTTTTGTTGCTCTGACACTTAGTTGTGTATGTGGGTGCTGGGGTTTGAACCCGTGTACTTGCACATGCCAGGCAAGCGCCATAACCACCGAGCCACCGCTCCAGCCCTATATGGGAAGTTTTTATAACAGAAAAAAAATGTTTTTTTTTCTTTTCAGCAGAATGACTTTAATGTCAAGAGAAAATAAAGGTGCTGTCTTTCTTATTTTTTTTAAGAGAGAGAGGGACAGTGAGATAGAAAGGGAGAATCAATATTATTTAGTTGTTTATCTGGTTTTCATTGCTCCGACACTTAGTTGTGTACGTGGTGCTGGGGTTCAAACCCAGGTCCTTGTACATGCCAGGCAAGAGCCATAACCATTGAGCCATCACTCCAGCCCCTGTCTTTCCTTTTAAAATTAAAATAAAAGTAAACTCTGGTTTATCTTTAAGTTACTGGTTCTTGTTCAGCTATTGGTCTCACAATGTTTAGGCAAAATTCTTCCCCAGAAAGTATGTGCCAAAGAGGGACCCACAATATTCCTTGGTTATCCAGGGGGTTCATACTGGTGGGGAGCACAGAGTGTTACCTGGGGTGTAACTAAAAGGGGAACATGTGCAGAGTGATTTATTTGTTTCTGCAGCGCTAGAGATTGCACCCAGGGCCTCACACACGCTAGGCAAGCGCTGTACCAAGCACTCTACCAATAAGCTACACTTTATTCCTAGGGGTCTTTCCAGAATTTAAATCTTGTAAGAAATCTCTCTCTCTCTCTCTCTCTCTCACACACACACACACACACACACACACACACACAAATCCAAAAGGCAATTGAAGTGGATTAGAAAGAATCTTATGGAACAGTAGGAGCTAGTTCTGTAGGAATTGGAAACCCAAGTAGTTCCTCCAGCTCTGGAGAGTCATGCAGACTTTCACCCATGAAAGTGAGAAGTCTCCTCCCTAGAAAAATTCATACATCAGAAAATTATTTCAGCACTTTCATAAGTTCACACTACCTCTGAGCCTATCTGGCCTCTTCCGAGTTCATGGACTCCAGGTCCTTGAACAGAAGTGGATAATTAAAATCCACAGATTACCTACAAGCCTCATATTAGGCTGTGGTTGCAGCCTCCCCTCCACCACTCCCCCAATGGAAAGCCCATGTGCTCTTATCAGACTAATTTACAAGGAGATGAATGACCTGATTTTCATTTACCTTCTATTTCAGTGTCATCTCTGTTAATTTTAATAACTAAAATGAAGGGAATAAATAAGGAAGTAATAGGTAGCAGTTTGGATTCCCAAACCAGAGAATCAACACTGAAATCAGAAGTCTGATTTCTCTTTTCAGCTAAATATAGATCCAGTTAAAACTGACCATGCTTGCTCTGATGAATGGATAGGGAAGAAAAGAAGAAAGGGATGGCAATTTTCAATAAGGGATTATTTTTTAAAGGGTATAACAGATTTTCAGTTTATTGGAATTGTATTTTAGAATTATATGCATTGCCAAACTATGCTTTTGGGGAAGGAAACTTATTTTGATTTTTAAAATAATTATAGTTCATCTTACCTTTTACAAACAATATTCCAGGTTGATTCTTGCAGCAGCTGGAATGTTGGAAGATCTAGTGAAACTGAAGGCTTTCATGAATTCCATCTTGATTTAGCTGTCAGGATTAACATGTTTAAACTCCAACCCGATGACCCACCATCAGCCGACAGATATAGCAAACACCTGAACTTTCAGTTTCCCAACACATATCCTGGTTTCTACATCAGTCCCCCTGTCTCCCTGACACCTGGGCCATAAAAGGTTGAGGTCACTAGTTTCCTTTTGAATATTAATATTTCATAATTTGTGCCGTTGATAGCATTGAACCCAATTGATGTTTACCCCTGTTTTCTTAATCTTTATTGCATCTTTGAGCATGGGGGCAACTCTGATCACCACCCCAGGCACGCTATGCTTTTCTGGCTTCCTAATTAGTTTGTGTATCCAATAAAGTAAAAACAAACAAACAAACAAAAAACCCCCAGGAAAATCAGGCTATAATGCTATAATGCTGGCTGTACAACACCATCATGAAAAGAATTGTGTCCGTGACCCTAGCAGAAACAGTTTAGCAGTTTGAACCTGTTGACACTACAACAACTGTCATCAGTGGAGAATCCTGGGCCCTGCTATATAGTAAGTGCTTGGTGTGAACAAGTGGATGACTGAGTAAATAACAGAAAGTGAATCTGAGTGGCAAGAATGGATTTGAAAACGGGGTGAATTCAGTGTGGCCACCAGACATGTTATAGGCTGGGTCAAGGCCCTGTGTGCCTGCTGTGGGGAACCAGTTGTCTAGTTTCCAAGAGTGCAGGTTATGACCAGACACCAGTGGCCTTTGTGATTACACACTCCACGCTAGTTTCCTCTCTGACCACCCCATTTTATGCATCTATATAGTGGGATCTTGCCATTTCAGGTTCCTTCTGTGATAATCCCAAGAAATAGTGGGTGCTTTGCAGAAACCAAAAGGTGCAGGTTGAGGAGGGAGGTAGGGACACAGCAATTCCGGCAAGTCATGCCCAGGGGAAACGAACCCCTAGAGGAAGCGCTTCTGAAATTGGAACTGTGCAGTGTGATCCTGGAATTTTGGTAAAAAGCAAATCCTGATTTATAGGTCTGAAGTGGGGCCTGAGATGAGTGATGCTGACCAACTGCCTGATGGTGCTGACCCTGCTGGTGCGGGGACCACACTTTGAGTAGCTGGGCATAGAAGGGCCAAATGCGCATGGGTGGGAGGCTGGAGGAGGACGAGGTCAGAGATCAGGCAGGTGGGAAGAACCGGAGGACGGTCGGGCTGGGAGGACCAGATGCTCAGGGAAAGGGGGAGGCTGCGGGGCTGGAGCGAGGATGCGCAGAGCGGAGCAGGGAGGCGGCGGCTCCGCGGCTGCGCGGGCGCGTGCTGGCGGCGGCTCGGTCCCCGGCCCGCGCCCGCGGCGCCCCCGCTGCGGCCCGAGCGGCCTGGCTGCGGGATCGGTGCGCAGGATGGCGCGGCCGCCCTGGCGGTGCCCGCGGGCCTGGGCGCCCCTGCTCTTGCTGCTGCTGGCTGGGCCGGACGCGTGCGCTGCCAGCCCCGCGGACGACGGCGCGGGCCCCGGGGGCCGGGGACCCCGGGGCCGCGCGCGGGGGGACGCGGGCGCAGACCAGGCGGTGCCGCGCCACGACTCCTCCTACGGCACCTTCGCGGGGGAGTTCTACGACCTGCGCTACCTGTCCGACGAGGGTGAGGCTGCGGGAGGGGAGACGCGGGGTGGGGACCGGGGGCGGCGGGAATGGGGGCGGAAGCGCGGTGGAAAGAATGACAGTGGGGACAGCTGTGCACCGCCAAGGCCCGGAAGCTCACCTCTCACACCCCCGCAGGCTTGGAGTCAGGGCCCCTGAGCTGCCAGCGCCTGCCATCGGCTTTACACGTGGGGACCAGGAGAGGGAGATGGTCACCCAAGTCCTGTGAGGCTGCGAACAGGGGTCCCGAAACCAGGATCCCCGATTCTCAACCCTCCCAGCCCAGGACAAGGCCACGACTGGCCTGGGCAGTTGGCGTGAAGTGGAAACCTCAACTTACTGAGAAATGCTACCTTGCTCCTTCCTGCCTGTGTTGACCTAAGTTTGCGGTGACTCGCGCCCCATCTTCCAAAGGTTCTGTTGGTGTTCACTGCCCTGGCACCAGAGCTGGGTCACATCTCCCTCCCCACTCCCAACCCACTTCTGTCACTACAGTTATGGTCCCTTAGTATGAGCCACCATTGTTGGGGCCATCTGGGCTGGGAGAAGGGTTTGTCAGCCACCAGCCTCCCTGCAGAGGAGCACAAAGGGCGAACTAACTGATTGTATTCAGGGTGGAAACTGCCTTACTTCTGCACTACTTTGGGAAGTAGTGATTTTCTTTTTCTTCTGCTAAAAGGGATATCTGACAATCAATCCAGGGTTTGAAATGTTGGTATCTCTTCATGAGTGTATCTGTTAATTAGGATGAGGTTCAGCTATATACAACAAGCATAAATACCTCTCACAAGATAGAATTTTCTGTCTTGAGAAGAAATCTAGAAGTAAGTAATCCACAATTTATATGGAGGCTCCATGGTCTCCAAGGACCCTGGATCCTGCTCTTCCACTCCTTTATAATTCCTAGGATGTAACTTCATAGTCTCAAATATCTGCGTGAACTCCAGCCATTACCCTTTACATTCCAGACGGTGGGAAAGAGGAGGCAGGAAGAAGAGGTCGCTGACTACTTTATAAGGGGGTTACTTGGAGCCTCCCCCTAACAATTCTACTTACTTTATAGGTATAAGGGAGGCTGGAAGGGATAGCCCCGTAGTTGAGACATAATAGACACAGTTCAAAAATTGGAATTATTATGTTAAGGAAAGTGAAGAGAATAGATTTGGGGAAATATATTTGTTAGGTAGAGGCTGACCTGCTGAAACAGAGACTCCCGACATATAGTACCTTAATTCAGATAGTTAATTTTTCTCAGGTAAGAACCTGGCTGCTCTGGGCCCCGTGAAGCAGCTCTGATCTACAGTCATTCAGGGATATGGGTTCTTTCCAGTTGTTGCTCCACCATCCCCTAAGGCTTTGTCCTTTGTCTGTGTGGTAGAAGCCAGGTCACTTGCATGTCCTCATAATCTTTTAAAGATTAAGGGGAAGAAAGAGAGAAGTTCAGAGTGAGCAATTACCTATTAGACTTTTGGCACAAATCACTGCTGCTCACATTCCTTTGGCAAAAACGTCATTGCATGATGGAGCTGTGGGGCAGGCTGCCCTGCAGTCCTCTAGCTGGGCAGCCATGTGTCCAGGAAGGAGGTGTAAATGGCAGGCAGTGTCAGAGGACAACAAGCAGAAGCAGAACCTGTCACTCTGGAAGAGGATAAATATTCCAAACCCCATCTGCTTCTGGAAGCATCTGATGCATATTTATTCTGCATACATCTAACCTAGTACTGCGAGGTGACTTTAATGTGCCATGTGAAAGCATATATTCTCACCGGGGGCACATATGCCTAACAAATGAAGAACAAGCTCAGAGTCTATATGTTTGTTCATACAGAGAGGGTGAACTGTTAATTGTTTAGTGTTATGAACTTGGACATCAGGTAGGCTTTGTAATCAAGGACAGCTACATGGAGTTCAGCCAGGAGGCATGAAAGACTGGGGAGATGGAAGAGGGAGGGTATTTAGATGAGATGACCTCGCAGTGATGACAGGGCATGCCATGTCATGTGTGTGCAATCCCTAGTCTCTCTGCGTGTCTCTCTCACCCATCCTTAACCTTCCTAAAGCCCACCTCTAACCCTGTTGGTGTTGAACTTAGGAACCTGCGACAATTTCAACCTGCTCCCTGGAGGAAGCGTCAGCCCCCTTTTCTGGAGTTTTCACTCTGACCCAGCTTCTCTTCACAACCTCTCTCCCCTTCCCTGTCTTGAATGTCCACTCCTTGCCCTTCTGCCCTTCCCTCTGACAGTTTCTCACTTCCTCTCCAGATACAGATCCTGCCATTATCTGGTGGATGTTGGTGGGGATATTTATGGGGCCCTTTCAGGTAAGAAGCTCTGCAAAATACCCTGGACCTGGGCTTTCACCCTGTGAGAAGAGATCCTTAGAAATCATTAGTGACACTGTCTTAAAAGGTACTGCCAGAGAGGGAGAGGCAAAGGAGAAGAGGGTGTCGGAAGCAGCATCCCTAACCATGGTGAGCAGGATAGCATGAGCACTCCGAGCAGCTAAGGGGCTTGAGATGGGGTGGCCTTCTCTAGGCTGGCTTCAGATTTGGTGGGGAAGAAGGGACACAGGCTGATTGACTCTGGAGGAAGTGGCAGGTGGAATTGTGCCTTTATTCTTTTTTTCACCAGTGTAAATGGAGTTGTGCTTTTCTGAAGATCAGGCTACTTGCTTCCTCCATGCAGAGTTCCAACTGCATAGATTCCAAGTAGCCAAGAAATTGAGTTCGTAAGGAAAATCTGACCTGGCAGTATGAAACTAAAAAAAGAGAATTAGAACAATATTGGTCGGGATAGGGATTTCAGTGAAGCTGAGGGAGATCCGTGTCTCTCATGTCTGGTTACCCAAGACTCCCAAATCCAGAGGCTGTGCACTGCCTCATTACCAAATGAGGCATTACCTCTCTAACCTCCCCTTCACATGCTCACTTTTTAAATTGAAGTTAGGTATTGTGTTAACTATGCTGGCTTTCAGAATTCTTGGGGTACCCAGAATCTTAGCCTATACTGTTCCATTTTGCAATCCGTGCTGAAGTGTCACCTCTTCCCTAATTTTCTCCACCTGCCATTCTGGGCCAATAAGCAAGAATATTCTCCCACTGCTAATCCTGTGCTCAAGAGTTTGCATACGGTCCTGGTACTTGTACCCAAACCTCTTTTCCTTGTGCTTCTCCAACCAGCATCTCCATATTCTGAACAACGGTAGAATGTGCAATGGAATACCATTTGATTATGGGCATTCTGAAGGTTCTCTGGTGGGGATGGGGATCCCCCCCCAAAAAAAAAAACTGCATGGGCTGTTGGCTTAGGGTTAAGTCCCCAGGGAAGCCTCCTGTCTCCTTCTCTCTGCTGCTCAGATGGCCAGGTTTGAGGAGCAGATACTGAGTCTTAGCCTAGCCAACCACAAGGATGATGGTATCTGACTTGCCCTTGGGGCCATACCCTGCCTGGGAAGGAAAAGAGCCACTTGCGGTTGCTTATCTTTAGGGCATCTGAACCCTTGTAAGAGGGTCCAATCAATGAGTTTCTGACCACTGAGTTCTGATCAGTGTTTCCTCTCCTGAGAAAGAGCTGGTAAAGAGACAGAAAGAAGGACGAAAACATGGGGAAAGGGAAGAAGTAGCTTCTCCTGCCTATATCCTCCCTACGTCTCTCATGTATTGCGTGTAGATACGAAACTCAACACCTCACTAATCTGGAAGTTGTTTAAAGGTTATTAAAGAAAACGATATTATGGCTTTTGCAGCCAAATGGATGGAGATGGAAAAAATTTTGCTAAGCGAAGTATCTCAAACTCAGAGACTCAAGGGCCGAATGTTTTCTCTCATTTGTGGATGCTAGAATACAAGCAGAAACAGTATTATAGGTGGCTAACCTAACAGTTACCTCAGCATGTATGAATTCTTACACGATCATGGGGAACCTTCCCTGGGTTCCTGGGGGATGTAGGGATAGGGGCAGGGAGCGGGGAAGGGAATATGAAGGTCATCAAGGAGAACAGAGGGAGGTAGTATGGGGGAATCTAATCTGAGGGGAACCTCCAACTTCCAGGAGAAGTCCATTTAACTTGGGGCTTAAGTAGAGTGAAACATGGAACCATGGGGAAACCAAAGGGGGGAAACCATGATCTGGCATCAGTATTGGCTTATTCTGTCATTTACACTTTGTTCTTGATTGTTTGACGATGAACCCTTCCTAATTGTAAGACCATGTTTGTCGAATGAAAAAAAAGGTAATCTACATCTAATTTATCTCTATATCCTCCATGAATCTAGCCTCCGTGAATTGAGCCACTCACTGGAGTTAACTTGTAATAAGTACTTACTGTGTGCCAGGCACTGTTCCAGGTACTTTATCCATATTAACTTTATTCCTTTCCGCAACCCTTTGAGTTAAACGATACTATACTGTTATCTCTACCTTAGAGTTAAGGGAACTGACCCACAGAAAATTTGAATTTCTTTTGTTTTGAAGAGAGAGGGACAGTGTGAGAGAGAGATAGAGAGAAAGAGAGAAACAATTGTTTATTCAGTTTTTCATGTGGCCTTCGTTGCTCCAAGACTTAGTTGTGTACCTGGTGCTGGGGTTTGAACTTGTGTACTCTCGAATGCCAGGCACGCGCCATAACCGCTGAGCCACTGCTCCAGCCCGACCTGCAGAAAATGTAAACATCTTAGCTAGTCACACAGCTAAGATAGTGGAGAACTGTGTGATTTGTTGATTGGTGTCCAGCTAGCCTAAAGTAGAGGGTCCTGGTGGACATGCGCTAGGAAATGGAGTTGGACAGGGGGAACTGCGCATTTCTGTGAGTGAACTTGAGAAGAGGGATTAGAAGTTGCTGTGATAGGCAGCTGGAAACCCCGGGTTCCTGAGCAGCAGAGTGACACCCACAAGGCTGAATTCACATGCGTGTGACACTTTACACTTCACCTTGTTATATGACTCTGACAAGTGGAAACAATGATTCCGGAAGCCCAGAAGGAGGCTGATGCAGTAGTTCTCAGAGATGAAACTGAATGGTATGGCCAGTTTCTGGTTAAAACTTCAAGGAGTCTAGTACTAAATTAATACCTGAAGGCGGTAAGCCAAGCAGTTAATTAGAAGCAATAAATAGCAAACCAGAGCCATTAACCACCCAGTAGAGTATGGAAAGCAGGCTCGGGGGACTGCAGAAAAGGAACGGAGAGTGCCTGCGAATTAGACAGGAACGGAAACCTCCAAAGACAACCAAGAAAGTAAGTGCCTCTCACATTCTAGAAATATCTGATGGGAGGCAACCAGGCGAAGAAAAAATGGCTCTGATCATTCTCTTTAAATGAAAGAGTTATAGAAGGGCTTTCAAAGTCCATTTGAGAAAAAGAGAGAGCAGGAAGGAGGAGAAGTTTTACAGATTTTTTTTTTAAAGCTCCCAACCAGTATTATTTAGCCTCATTCAGATTTTTTATTTTAGAGACAGAAATAGCATCAAAGTAAAAGATGGAGGAAATAGAACAAGACAAAAAAAAAAAAAAGTGGCAAAAAACATGGGGGAAAAGACAGAGTTAAGGGGAAGGGGGAGCCAGCCATGTCTGTGTGTGCAACCCATATGCAGGTACTGGGAACTGAACCCAGGGCCTGATGCACACTAGGCAGGCACACTACCACTGGGCTACATCCCCTACCCACAACCTGTGTATTCAAAGACCAAGGCACACAGGTCAGTGTGGAGGAGGGAGGGGCAGGAAAGGTCTTCAAGCAATGAAGCAACAGGGTCAGATTTCTGCTTTAGAAGGATGGCACTTGGGGACTGGAGCGATGGCTCAGTGGTTACAGTGCTTGCCTGGAATGCGCAAGGACATGGGTTTAAACCCCAGCACCACGTACACAATGAAGTGTTGGAGTACTGAAAGTCACACGAAAAGCTAAATAAATTTGATTTTCTCTTTCTCTCTCTCTCACACACTGTCCCTTTCTCTCTTTAACAAAAAAAAAAAAAGGAAATAAAAGAAAAGGGGCTGGAGCAGTGGCTCAGAAATAGGATATAAGGGCTTGGACTATGGCTCAGTGTAGAGCGCTTGCCTAGCATGCATGAGGCCCTGCGTTTGATCCTCAGCAAGGCCAAAGAAAAAAGAAAAAAAGAGAGAGAGAGAGAAAAGATTATATGAAATAATAGTAAATACAATTAACATACAGTTTGGTTAAGGTTAATTAGGCCACATGCTTTAGATAACATAATTAAGCTAGTGTCTGTATCTTTCCAATCTAAGAACTTAAAACAAGTTGCTAATGCTCACTGCTTCATAAATTATAAAATGCCTTTACTTTTACCTGCTTCATAGCTTATCAAACCTGCTTAAATGAAGATGCAATCACCATTATGAAGAATGCTGGAAAAGCAAAATTGTGTAGAAAAAGAAAAAAAAATAAAAATACATACACCAATTCTCAAGTTTAAGTACAAAAAAAGCTATATTTTCTGAGGCCTTTGCTTTGCAGAATAACTGCTGTAGGGCTGGAGCAGTGGCTCAGTGGTTATGGTGCTTGCCTGGCATGCATGAGGATGTGGGTTCGAACCCCAGCATCACATACATAATGAAATGTCGTCAGGGCAACGAAAGCCTCATGAAAACTAAATAAAATTGATTCTCTCTTTAAAACAAACAAGCAAGAATAATATTTTGGACATGTGATGTCCCCCAAAGTCCCATATGTTACAGACTCAGGTCCTAGTGGGGGTCTTAGGTCCCCTTCAAAGAAGACTGAGGGACTGTGGTCTTTCTGCCTCCTGGCCTGCCGTGAGGTGAGCAATTTCTTCCACCATGAGAGTACCAAAAGCAGTAGGGTCTCTTGTCAAAACTGAGGAATTTTCATCCATATTTCTTTAAATGCTTTTTCAGATCTCTCCTCCTCCTTTCTTCCTGGAACTCTGATGACATGAATATTTGATCTTTTGTTTAGTTCCACAGGTCAAAGCCTCTTAACTTTTTCAGTTGATTGTTTTCTCTGTTGTTCAGAATGAGTAACTTCTGTTGTTTTATTCCCCATCTCACTGATTATTTCCCCTCTCCTGTTTTTCTGTTGAGCCCATCCACTGAATTTTCGATTTTGGTTTTTGTATTTTTCAGTTCTAAAATTTCCATTTGGTTCTTCTGAGACGTTCAACTTCTTTGCTAAGTCTTCCATGTTTTTATTTGTTTCAACCATGTTTATAATGGCTTATTAAAGCATTTTCATCCTTTAAAGTCTTTGCAGATAATTCTAACATCTGTATCAGTCTAGCATTGGCATTTACTCATTGTCTTTTTCCATTGATTTTGAGATCTTTTTGGTCCTTTGTATAATAAACCCTTTTGATTGAAAACTGGACATTTTCATTTTATGTCATGAGACTTGGAATTTCTTTAAACTTCTGTTCATCTGGTTTTCTTGGACCCCAGTCATGCGGGCGGAAGGGGGATTTGCTCTGACCTGTTACTGTTAAGTGGTGGTGGAAATCCAGCTCCCTACCCAGTTTCTGTTGATGCTTGTAGCTGAGCAGTGGTGGGAGTTCTAGCTCCCCCATGTGATCTCTAAGAGTACTACCTCAAGGGTGCCTTTTTACTGCTGGACAATCCTGAAAGTTGTCACTGTCTACAATGTCTCCTCTGATATCACAACAGTTCTACACTGACATCACAGGGAAGAGGGGACTCATTCCCAGTCTCAGCCGCCTCTTTGGCCTTCTCTGACACCACTGTATCAAGAGATGTTGGGGTACTGCGTCAGAGCGTCAAAGGGAATAAGTCTAGGCTCACCATTTTGTTCGCTTGAAAACAGATAGGGTAAATTTTTTTCTTATTTTTTCATTTGTTTTTAGCTTAGCTTAAGTATAATGGCTATTATCTAAAAACTTTGTCTTGATAGGTAGTCATTAATTCTCTAGCTAGAGAGAACAAGCTTTGGTTGGAGATTTTGCCTTTCATCTGTACCCTTTCAGATTTCTGGGTTGCTAAGTTTTTCAGCTCCAACTCTGGGATATATGCGTACAAAAAAGGAAAGCCCAGAGAACTCACCCACTGCTTTGTCCTTTGGGTCTTAATTTAACTAGCCAGTTTTCCTCCTTCTCTCCAGTGTTTACCTTTCCCTATTTGAGACAGACAGACAGACAGACAGACAGACACACACACACACACACACACACACACACTCGAGTTTTTGGTTGTCTTTAGTAGAATAGAGAAAACTTCGTCTATACCATGTTTCCAGAGTACAACCTGAATTCCAAAGGTATTCCCAAAATAGTAAAAGCTTAAGAAGTTTGAAAAGTAAGCATGATTTTTTCAAAGTACAAAGGTGACTTTATTTTGATTTAGTATTTTAAAAATTTTCTGTAGAGTATACTAAAACTAGAGGGTACAGCGAAAGACATGTTACATCAAGATAGAGTGATACAGACTGTGTTCAACTTTTCTGTCCATGAAAAAACTGCATTTGTGTCTTAGTCCATAAGTACCATGTTAAATAATGTAACCCAAGTAATGTGCTAAGCAAACTGTCTATAAAAACTGCCAGAAGAAAGAAAAAGGAAAGGGAGAAGTAAACCTACCACAACCACACTAGCTACACATGGGCTGCTAAAAGAAAGTTTTTTATTTTTTTTTTAAAGAGAGAAGGACAGTGAGAGAGACAAAGAAAGAAACAACTTTATTTAGTTTTTCACATGGCCTTAGTTGCTCCAACACTCAGCTGTGTACGTGGTGCTGGGGTTCGAACCTGGGTCCCCTTGCTTGCCAGGCAAGCGCCGAAACCACCGAGCCACCGCCCCAGCCCTAAAAGAAAGTTTTAATGGAAATTGTGTCATTCCACCAAAGAGTAATAGAGACAAGTTAAAGCAGGTAAATGCTGAGGTTTTTAACACTCTGAAAACGTTTAGCATCCAGTATCACTGCCATTCCCTAATTTTAAGCCTTGTGCTCATGTTCACTGAGCAAATGGAGTGCTTAGAACAAAATTGGTCAAAATGTTGAGTTGGCTAAAAATAAATTTTCCCCATCACCAGTTTTTATGTAATTGTGATTTTGAAGTAACATGAGACAATTATGAACTGACTTGCATAATTTTAAACATTTCCCCATTTTTTCAGAGTTCAAAGCCATTCAAACTTGTTTTGAATTTCTAAATTATTTAAAATATATATTTTTTAATTTTAGTAAGAAATTTGTTGAACAATCAAACATGCTTCTAATGAAATAATACTATATATATATATATATAAATTCTGAAAATTAGATTTACCCTCAAGGGCCCCCCTCATGCTTTCTCTGTTTGATTTATTTTTTGAGAAATTTATAAATTTTCTGTCAATTATCCCAAAACAATGTGGTTTGTGATTTCTCAGCAATTGGTAGCATTTTTTAAATTTTTATTTTTCCATACTAGGGATTGAGCATGTTAGGGAAGTCCTGGTACTATCAAGCTACACCCCAACTATAGTCAGTGATATTTAAGCTTTTGTCCAGTTGGTAAATGGCCATTTTCTAAGTTATTTTGATTTTATGAATTTTACATTCCTTTTCAAACAACAAGGCTAACTTTACATATAAGCCACTTTTAGATGAAATAATGATTGGCACTCCAAGATTGAATAGGATCACTATTTGATATTTTCATGATACAGTAAAAAGTATAGATAAACTCGGTGCAGATTCATGGAAGAAAACAATGTCCGTCTTAGATTGTCATGTTGTTTTATCTGCCAGCTCGCCTCCATGGTGGGGTCACCTATGCATAATAAACAAACCATACGTCTCACAAGATTTGGACACACACAACCCAAGAACCAAGCATAAATCTTCTCATTTGTCAATACATTACCTTCTTTCAGCTCAGATTTATAATTTAAGTTGAGATTTAGAACTTGCAATAGAAAGTGCTGATAAATATTCCAGCAGCAGGATCTAGAAAAGAAAGAAATTATTCAATGTCAATCCGAAAAGGGACTGCCACGTAGCCACCTTTACGTAGGGCATGGAATGGTAAAAGAATATGAAAGCACTGAAGGAAACAAATAACCAACTGAATTGAATTGTTTGCTAATAATTTATCTATACCTCACATAAATTGTTAAAATTCAAAAGCATTGTCAATAATCAGCAGGCATAAATGGCTAAAGTCAAATTTAAAAAATAGGAAAATAAAATGTTTATGATAAAACAAACTACATTTAAAGATGACTAAAGCTATCAAAACTAGTTTAAAATTATTAATATATTAAAATAGTAACTAGCAAACGATGTAAGGGTCTGTAGATTAATGCAGGTGTAGAGAGATTTCAGTTTTTTCTATGGGCATGCTCTTTTAACCTTGTTGTTCTTTTCTTTCACCCATCCCCTCCCCATTTTTGGGGATTGGGGGGCTAAACTGCTATCCTCATCATCACTTTTTGTTTGTTTGTTTGTTTTTATTTTTTTTATCATCACTTTTAAAGATAAAGTGGTCTATGTGGCTATGGGTATGATTTCCTATATCACAAACTAGGTTAACCGTTAGCAGGAACAACCTATGTTCCTCAACCATTTAACTAGTGACAGGTCCCAAACAAGTCCCCAAACAGCCAATGGCTGAATTTTTTCTGGTCAGAGTCACAGTGCTGCAGCCCATGAATAAACCTGCATGGCTAAAACAGTTTGATTTTCCTCGTGGGATAGGAGACCAAAGCATTGGATACATTCCTGTAGACAGTCCTCAATGGGACGGAGAATGCTCTTAACGGGAAGTTACTTTCTTCTTCTGGCTCAAGTTCCAGGGCATCTGCGGCTGCTTTGCTGGGGATGAGGCCCCTCTGCATTACCGAGGCCAATCTGCATAACTCGAGTCCACTGCTGTTAATGTTATTCCCCTCCAAACACCCTCACAGGAACATCCACAATGTTTGACCACACATCTGGGACACCTGGATCCAGCCAAGTTGACACATAAAATTAATCATCAGAATAAGTTTCTGGCAAGATTGGTCAAGAAAAAAATGAGAAAAGACAAATAATATTAGAAATTAAAAAGGGAAGACAGGCATAGCAGAGATTTGAAAGCTCATTAAATTGTAATTTTAACAACAAAAAATATAAATGACCTAATTCAAACATGGGGAAAATCTCTAAAAAGACATTTTTCTTTTCAAAGAAGATGTACAAATAGCCAGTGGGCACATGAAAAGATCTTCAGCATCATTGGTTATCAAGGAAATGCAAATCAAAATCATATTGAGGGGCTAGGGGTATCCAGGGGTTGAGTGCTTGCCTAGCATGCGCAAGGCCCTGGATTGGATCCCCAGACTGCAATAACAATAACAAGATCATACAGATGTTTCTGATTATAATGCAGTAAAATTTGAAATTAACAAAAGTAAAGTGGGGAAAATCACCTATGTCTGAAAATGAAAATAACAACGTGAACCTGTGTATTAAAGAGTAAATCATGAGGATTTTAATCTAAGATCCATGTCTAATGACCATCAGAACTTTACCTATCAAAATGTTTTGCATGAATCTAAAATAGAAGTTAGAACTTTATGGTTTTGTATGTATTCATTTATCAGGAAATAAAACAAGTGAACAAAACATCCAACTCAAAATGGAAACAAAAAGAAGGAAGTAACTCAGATCTGAACAGGTATAAGTGAAATGGAAAACACAAACAAAGACGATTACCCAAAGCAAAATTTGATTCTGAAACGTCGCATAAGAGAACTCAAATTTTTGGCAAGTCTAATCAAAGGAAAGGGTGAAGATGCAAATAAACAACACGCAGAATAAGGAAGGAGAAATTTGAAGATATGGGGGATTGGCTTCCTCTGCATCAATCCCCGTCTCTCCCCAGGGTCCCTGCTGTCATCTCAGAGGTCACAGTACTACCTTGAATCCTGAGTTCTGCCTGTGAGTTTGACTCCATCAATTAGATGCATGACACTTGAATTCAGAACTGGGTTATGTGGAACAAGGAAGTGGTGTGCGAGACATCCATTGTGCATTTGTCAGTTTTGTGTCACTGTGACCAAAATACCTGGCAAGAACAACTTAGAGGAGGAAAAGTTTATTTTAACTCATGGTTCCAGAGGTTCAGTCCATAGTTAGCCCACTCCAGCACTTTGATCCCGGAGGTGAGGCAGAACATCATGGTGGAAGGGCATGGTGGAGGACGGAGGAAAACAGCTCATGACAGCCAGCAAGCAGGGGGACAGAGAGAGAGAAAGAGAGAGAGAGAGAGAGTGCTTGCACAAGGGGTCAAAATGGATAATACCCAAGGCATGCCCCCAGTGACCTACTTCTTCTGGTGACACCCTACTTGCCTTCAGTTACCACCCAGTAATCCATTCAAATTGTTAACCTGCTGATTAGGTCACAGCTCTCATGATCTGATCATTTCACTTCCTGTGTTAGTGTGTGGGCTTTAGAGGAGATCCCTCATATTCAAACCATAACACAGTGGTTTTTCTTTCTCTCCATACAATTCACCCGTTTAATGTGTACAACGTAGTGGTTTCTCCCCTTACTTCTTCCCCCAGCTCCAGGCAACCACTAATCTTTCTGTCTCAATATTTGTGTATTCTAAACGTTTCATGTAAGTGAGATTCTAAAACATGTAGCCTTTTGTCACTCTCCTCTAAGAAGAATGATTTCAAGGTCCATCCATGTATTCAAACATACCACTATTTCATTCTTATGGCTGAATAATGTTCCATTGTATGGATTTACCACATTTTGTTGATACATTTGTCAATTGATGGCCATTTGGGTAATTTCCACTTTCTGGCTACTATGGATAATGCTGCTGTGTACAAGTTTTATGTGATGTGTGTGTGTGTGTGTGTGTGTGTGTGTGTGTGTGTGTGTATTTTTAAGAAAGAGAGAGATAATGAAAGAGAGAGAGAGAGAAAGAAATAGAGAATCAATTTTAATTAGTTTTCATTGCTCCAACACTTCATTGTGAATGTGGTGCTGGGGTTTGAAACTGTGTACTTATGCATGCCAGGCAAGCCCTGAAACTGCTGAGCCACTGCTCCAACCCCTGAACATATATTTTTAATCTCTCTTGAGTATACATGGAGTGGAATTGCTGAGTTGTGTGGTAAGTTTATGCTTAACCCCCCTTCTTTTTTGGCACTGGGAATTGAACCCAGGGGTGCTCTGCCACTGAGTTACATTTCCAGCCCTTTTTATTTTTTGTTGTGAGTTTGGTTCTTGCTAAGTTGTCAAGACTGACCTCAAACTTGCGATCCTTCTGCCTCCATCGCTGAAGAAGTGGGAATTAAGGTGTGTCATCTTGTCTGGTTTCTGTCTAACCTTTTGAGAACTGCCAGGCTGTTGTTCAAGGCAGCTGAGCCCTGCTACATATCCACCTGCAATAAAAGTTCACTTGTCTCAGCAAGCCAGTTCAGCAATGAACTGGATGACAGTCACACAGGGTCAGCCTATACCTATACCCCTCCAGCCCTTCCAAAAAAATTTGAAAACATCTAATTACCTATATTGAATCTTTTTGTAGTTAAACTAGTGTGTGTGGTTTCTGTTTTCTTAAAAAAAAAAAAAACCTCAACTAATAGAGAATTGTTAAACTATAAATGCTTTTTAAAATTTGTGTATAATACAAGTTTTGGATATAGCTCAGTAGTAGAGCACTTGCCTAGCACATGCAATCTCTGATCCCCAGTACCACAAAAACAAAACAGAACAAGAAAAAAGATGAAGAAAATAAATTACATATTATTAAGTAAAATGCTCAATAAAGTTTTAGCCGGAAAAAAATTTCTGGAACTGTATAACCTGGCACATAAAGAAAATTTTAAACAAACCAAAAAAATTAAAGAAATTTAAATATTAGCTGACTAAATCCAATATTGATCTGAAAATATACAATATGATCAAATATCATAAAAAATGGTGACTTGGCATCAGAAAAAAATCTTATGTATATAATTTTTCAGTGTTATCATTAGATATATTAAAAACATTTTAAAAAAACAACCTCAACATCTGGGTGTGGTGGTACATGCCTGTAGCCCCAGCTACTTGGGAGGCTGAGGCAGGAGGATCTCTTGAATTCAGGAGTTCAAGATCAACCTAGACAACATATCAAGAACAAGAAAAAAAGCTTAATGCATAATTATAGTTTTTAGAGGAGTATAACTAGATTAGAAAAATCTTTTACTTGATACAGTCTCTTATTTTTTTTTTAAGAGAGAGAGAGAGGGACAGTGAGAGAGAGAGAGATAAGAATCAATTTGTTTAAGTTTTCATGTAGCTTTCATTGCTCTGAAACTTCGTTCTGTATGTGATATTGGGGTTTGAACCCGCTTCCTTGTGCCTGCGAGGCAAGCACTATAACTGCTGAGCCACCACTCCAGTGCCTGGAACAGTCTCTTTTGAGAGAATTTGAAATTAATAGTATCCTTAATGGAAAACTTTTAGATATTCTTTCTTTTAAGGTTAAAATTAAAAAAGGATACTACTCCATTATTATAACTGTTACTGTTCAATATAGTATGGGAAGTCCTGGCCAATGCAATAGGAAAAGAAAAAAAATTCAGAGTCATAAGAATTGAAAAGGAAGACATGGGAAAAAAAACATAAGAAAAGGAAGACATGATGTGAATATTTATATAGAAAACCAAAAGAATGAATAAATACATAATCGATGCAATGCAGTAAGGTTGTTATAACCAAGATCAGTATACAGAAACCAAAATGTTCTTCTTCACCAGCCATCATAAACTAAAGAATGTGAAATAGCAACAAAGGTCATGGTATCCAGATGTTACATGATAAGGAATGTATTAGACCTATGTGGAGAAAAATTTTAAACTATTAAGAGACGTAAAATATGTGAATAGAGAGGTATGCCAAGATCTTGGAAAGGATAACTTGGTATTATAAATATATTCTCCTTCCTCCCACAAGTAATCTATACATTTTTTAAAAGAGAGAAGGACAGTGAGAGAAAGAGAGAATCAATTTTTATGGAGTTTTTCACATGGCCTTCATTGCTCTGATGCTTACTTGTGTAAGTGGGTGCTGGGGTTTGAACCCATGTACTCGCTCATTCCGGGCAAGCGTCATTAACCGCCGAGCCACCGCTCCAGCCCTCATTTAATGCAATTCCAGACAAAAGTCTAGCATCATTTTGGGAGAGAATTTGATAAATTGATTTCTGTACTTTACATGGAAGACTCAAGTTTCATGAATTGCCAAGATGGTTTTGCCTTGCTAGGTCATATCATAAATCACTAGGGAAAAGATAGATTATTTTACAAATGGTGTTGAGAAAAATGTTTTCAGTGTAGGGGGAAAATAAAATGGGTATCTTACATCACACCAAATAAAAAAAAGTTAATTCCCCATGGGTCAAAGCTCTAAATGTGGAAGATAATACTACAAAGATAATGACTGAAAATGTGAAGGAGCACCATGTCCCTGGGGTGGAGAGTAATCTCGTAGAAAGACCCTGAAAAGCACAAACCAAAAGAAGAAAAATTCTTACCTTCGTTACACGCAATGTAAAGGTTTGAGTCCAAAAGAAGAATATCACAGATATAAATAAACAAACAGAAAACTCAAATTGTGGCAGACTGGGAGAAAAAAGTGGAAATATCCAAAACCAACAGTTTCTGGAATACACACAAACCCCCCATGAAAAAAAGAGCAAAACCAAGAGACAAAGGGAGAATGTGAAATACACTTCACAGAAGGGAAACTCGAGTGGTTGATACAGACATCAAGAAATATGGGCTGGACAAATGGATGGAGATGGAAAAAATCATGCTAAGTGAAGTATCCCAATCTCAGAGAATCAAGGGCAGAATGTTTTCTCTCATTTGTGGAAGCCAGAATACAACTGGAAACAGTACGATAGATGGCTAAGCTAATAATAACCTCAAGATGTATGAATTTTTAGTGAAACGGAGGGATCCTTGCCTAGGATACCTGGAAGTGTAGGGAGGGGGGCAGGAAAGGGGGAGGATTTAGGAAAGATATCTAGGGGACTGGAGGGAGGGAGTATGGGGGAATCAACTCAGAAGGAAATCTACAACCTTCATGAGAAGTCCATTTAACACAGGGGTTCTTTTGGGGGAAACATAGAACCACGGGGAACCCAAGAGGGGCATCCATGACATGGCATCAGCTTTGGGACATTTGTTCTTGATTGTTTGATAATGATTCCCCCTCAAATGTAACTCCATATTCAACTAATAAAAAAAACCTTCCAAATAATTTGCTTTACCCCAAACAATGGCAGATGCAGAGGAACCCAGACAGAACATCTTGGACTGGAAATTGGTCTCCAAATCCTGCCTTGAACAATGAGATCCTGGAGCAAGCTCACTCCATTTCCAATCAATTTGTCCTGGGAATAAATTTTAAAAAATAAAATTAATAGGAAAAAAAAAGAAATATGGGCTGGAGCAGTGGCTGAGTGGTTACAGTGCTTGCCTGGTATGCTCGAGGGTGCAGGTTCGATTCCCAGCTCCATGTACAACAAAAGCCACATGAAAAACTAAATAGAATTGATTCTCTCTCTCTCTCTTCTCTCCTCTCCCTCTCTCTTAAAGAAAAAAAGAAATGTCCAGTGCCCATACTTAGGGAAATCCAAGCTAAAATAGTGAGATGATGCCATCAACTCCAGCCAAGGATGTGGGAAATGGGGACGGAAATGCACATCTGATGCTGTCATTATGAATTCTGATCTCGTCAAGCTTTGTGGAATTGAAAATGTGACCCATCAGTTGCTCTCCTGGGCTTCTTAAACAAAATGAAAACCTGTTGCATATACCTACAGGAGATGTGGATGAGGATATTCATCTCTTCATTATGTGAGAAAGCAAACATCAGAGGAGCCCAAGTGTCTGAATGTTGAAGGATGTTTAAGAAAATGCAGTTTTATACACATCAAGGAATATTATTCAGCCAGCGGTAATAACAGGGCTTACATTTACATATGTAGGTAGATTTCCGAGGGGAAATAAGCCTAATGATAAGCTCGAGCGTACTGTGTCATTTATGCAGATCACAAACATATACATAGTATATTTTTGATATAGCTGGTACAGCACACATACATAACAATAAGCACACGCATGGGCAGTGAATGGTAAATCGGGGTGGACCTCGCGCTTCTGTTCTTGAGGCATTTGCAGAGTTGTGTGTGGCCATGGATGACCAATGCAGCACACCTGTGGGCAGAGTGGCTCAGTGGTGCTGTAGGCAGAGTCAGAATTTTTTTGTGTCTGGAAACTGCACTTCGGAGCCAGGTTCTGCTGCTGGGAGCTCGGGTAATTATAAGGTGATCACGCAAGAGTTCAAGGTGGTGGTGGGGGAACATAAAAGACCTCTTACAACCTGGCAGGACCCAACCTTGCACAGGCAGAGTCTGGACAAAGAGCATATCCTCTAGCTTCACATTGTCTGGCATCAATTATTATCGATGTGATAGTGGATAACAATTTTGGGTTATCCCAGCAAGAGATTTCACTGTGATAAAATAATTTTTCTAATGTGCATCAGAGTTCCCATTTTTGTTAAGATGTTCCTTCTCATCAACGGATGGCTATGGATGAAATCATGCTGAGTGAAATCAGCATGCCCAGAGAACCAAGGGTCGAATGTCTCCACTCATCTGTGGAGGCTGGAGCTAGACCCTGGCCATTGAGAAAGGAGGTGTAGTATCATGTGTTAAATCCGGATAAGCTGTAATGTTATACAACTTAATACATTTTTAGAAATGTTTTGGGAAGTGGAGGGGAGGGATAAGGGTGGGTAATTGGGGGGGCACTCTTGAATCTATATTCATATGATATTATTTCATTAAAAACTTATATGATTGTGCAACAAATAAATTTCTCAATTAAAAAAATAAAAAAAAGATGTACCTTCTCAGGGCTGGAGCCATGGCTCAGCAGTTATCGCGCTTGCCTGGCATGCGAGAGTACAAAAGTTCAAACCCCAGCACCATGTGCACAAATGACGTGTTGGAGCAACGTCATGAAAAACTAAATAAAAAGTGGTTTCTCTCCCGTCCACCCAGAGCTGCAACCCGTCTTTCAAAATTGGGGTTCTGCCCAGCTGCCGACCCCTTTGAGCAGTGTGATGAGGCTTTTTCTGGGAATCTAGCACAAAGCTGGGAACTCAGACCACCTGCCGCTGCAAGGGTGAAGCAAGTCACTGAGGACTTGCTTGCTGGAACAGCAATCTAACTGGAAGGCACTATCCTCTTTGCTCCTTCCTGCCTCACTCAGATGTGGCTTGTCAGCATGCCTGAGCAGCTAGTGAGGGAGAAGTTTCTCATGGTGCTCTGCCCAAGGAAGGCTGGGTTGCAACCTCTAGTCAAGAGCGAAGACACAGGCATACAGTCCAAACTTAGTTTATTCCAAGTAGTAAGGAATCCTTTAATTTCAGAGAAAAAATTGTAATACTGCCTCTCTTTATTCTAATACCAAATGCCATCATTTACTCTTTTTTTTTTTCTTTAAAGAGAGAGGGGGTGGGGGCTGCAGCGGTGGCTCAGCAGTTACGGCACTTGCCTGGCATGCGTGAGGATACGAGTTTGAACCCCAGCACTCCATGTACGCAACAAAGAGTTAGAGTAATGAAAGCTAATAAAATTGATTCTTGAGAGAGAAAGAGAGAATCAATTTTATTTGGTTTTTAATATGGCTTTTTTGCTCTGACACTTCTTTGTGTATGTGGTGCCAGAGTTTGAACCTGGGTCCTTGCACATGCCAGGCAAGCACTGTAACTGCAGAGCCACTGCTCCATCCCCTCCATCAATGTATTTAAGTTCAATTCTGGTGCTACCATAGGAAGTAATACAGACCCACAGGTTTAAAAGGTCAACCAGCTATAAATGCAGGGGCTTTCTACTCAGTCATTCCTCAGGTTCTAAAATTCACTCAAATGTCTCGCGGAACTTAGGAAAGCCCCATTCTTACAAGTGCAGTGTTGCTATAAGAAATACAACTCAGGACCACCTATTGAGAGACACACAGGGTGAGGTTTGGCAGTTTCCATGCTTTGGGGGGAATCAGTATTTTGCCCTCCGCTATGGTTTGGATAGGTGGTATCCCCCAAAAGTTCATGTGTGAGAAGGAATGATTAGATTACAATAGCTGTAACCTGATCAGTGGATTGATCTGTCTGGTACATTAGTAATAATTTGAGTGAATTAATGGTTAGGAACTGTAGGCAGGTAGGGCATAGCTGGAGGAAGCAGTTCACTGGGGCCACGCCCTTGGGGGTTAAATTGTCCTTGGATCCTTGCACTCAAGCTCCCACTGCTTCCTGGTTGCCATGCTCTGAGCTGCTTTCCTCTGACTTGCCCTTCCACCATGATGCTCTGCCTCACCTTGGGCCCAGACCAATGGAGTTGGCCAACAGTGGACCTCTGAAACATTAAATCAAAATAAACTTTTCCTCCTCCAAGTTGTTCTTGTCAGTATTTTGGTTACAGTAATGAAAAGCTGACTTACACAGAAATTGGTACTGCGAGTGGGGGCTGTTACCGTGACTAACCTGATCATGTGGTTTAGAAGCATTTGGAACTGGTTTGCAGGAGAGGTTTGGGAAAGTTTAGAGATGCAGGTTGGAGAAATCTTATAATATTGTAAGCAGAGTTTAATTGGTGAGTCTGGTGGGAACTCAGAAGATCAGAATGCTAATAGAACTACAGAGAGTAAAGACTGGGTTTATGTTGTTTCATAGGGAAAGGAGGACTATTGGAAATTGAGTTGAGGCCATTTGTGTTACATTCCAGCAAATAAATTGTCTATATTTTGCCCATGGCCTGAGACTTTCTGCAGGGACAAATTTAAAGGTGATGGACTAATTAATCTTGCAGAAAGAGTGTTAATATTGCACAACTAGCAGAGTTTAGCTAAAATTATTGGGAAAATCAAGAGCATAAAGCAAAGCAGAAAGAGTTGAAAAAAATTGAAATTTGGCCATAAAAGTGCATGTATAACTGGGGCCAAGGAAAGTGTAGATATTGGAGAGATTATAGCCACTAAAGAGATGTTAAGTACTTTACACAACAACAATTAGAAAGATAGCTTGAGGGCTTTCTTGGAAATTGGCAAGACCATCCCCATTGCAGGATCAAGGGTGTAAAAGTAAAAAAAAAAATCCTTTGAGAAGAAACCGTGGGGACACCCTGCTTGCACAGTGGGGACTAGGAAGTTGTTTCACCATGCTCAGCCTTGCAGACATTCAGAGGCCACTGCAGCCATTGTCCCAGGAGGTCTGGCTACTGCTCAAGATGGTTGTAGACCTTGGAATCATCTACATGGTGCTGGTTCTGCAGGAATTCAGGATGCTGGAGTAAAGGGGTCATAGAGGTTTCCACCAAGATTTCAAAGGAAGACCTAGGAGTCCAAGAACAGTGTAGCAGGGTCAGAATCCCTGCAGGGAGCACCTGATAGGGCAATGTGTGAAGATTGGAGAAGGAACCCAAAGCTGCAGTGGAGAGCCCCGAGATTAAAAGACACCAGTAACATGAATATCTATCAAGGAGTGCTTAGAAATCAAGCAGAAGCAAGCCAAGAGAGAGGCCAGACAGGCTTTAACAAGCAAGGCCATGGGGACGGAGCTACACAAGCCCTTTGGAGGGAATATCACAGAGCCATATGCTTCAGATGCTGGACATGGAACTACAAGAGTTGTTTGCCCAGCTGAATTTTGGTCTAGCTTCAATCTTATCCCTTCTTTCTATGTCCCTGTTTCTCCTTTTTGGAATGTAAATATTTACTGTGGGCCATTATATATTGGATATATGTAACTTACTTTTGATCTTTATAGGGGCTCACATCCAAGAGTTTGCCTTGAGTCTCAGGTGCAATTTTGGATTTGGACTGGGACTTTGGGGCAATGCTGGAACTGTTAGGACAATGGGGACTCTTGGGAATGGACTAAATGTATTTTGCTTTGTGAGATTGGCATGAGCTTTCGGGGACCAAGGACAGAATGTTATATTGTGGAAGCTAGAATACAATCAGAAACAGTATGATAGATGGCCAAACTAATAATAACCTCAACATGTATGAAATTTTACACGAGCAAGGGGAATCTTGCCTATAATGCTGGGGGACAAAGGGAGGGTGGCAGGGACAGGGGTAGGGGATAGGAAGGATATCAAGGAAGACGGAGGGAGGGAGTATGGGGGATTCAACCCGGTGGGGAACCTTCAACTTCTATGAGAAGTCCAATTAATATGGCGGTTAAATAGGGGGAAACCTGGAATCATGGGGAACCCAAAGGGGGGAACCATGGAATGGCACCTCGGCTTGCTCTGTCATTATACATTTGTTCTTGGTTGTATGATAATGACTCCCTCCTAAAGGTAAGTATATTTTTTAACTAATAAAAAATGAATTTAAAAAAAGGGCAGAATGTTATGGTTTGAATATGAGGTATCTCCTGAAAGCTCATGTGTGAGACAATGCAGGAATGTTCAGAGAAGGAGAGATTAGATTATGAGAGCTGTGACCTAGTCAGTAGATTGTCCATTTGATGGGTTGATAATTTGAATGGATTAATGGGTGGTAACTTTAGGCAGGTAGAGTGTGGCTGGAGGAAGTCATGGCGGCATGCCGTTGGTTGCTTATATCATCTCTAGGTTCTTGTCCTCAATTTCTCTCTGCTCTCTGCTTTCCATGCCCTGAGCCTTGTCTTTCCGCCATGATGTTATGCTTCACCTTGGGCCCAGAGCAATAAAGTTGGCTGACCACAGACTGAATCTGTGAAACTGTGATCCGAAATCAACTTTTCCTCTTCTAAGTTGTTTTCATTAGGTATTTTTGTCTCAATGATGGAAAGATGACTAATATCCCCACTAATAAATCAATGTGTTCAACCAGGAAGCGCCACGGAGCTTCAGTTCTGGAGCTTTTATTGGGGTTTCATTATGTGGGTGTGACTGATATAATTTTTCACCATGAGATTAAAGTCAGTTTCCAGTCCCCCTCCCCTCCCTAGAGGTGGGGAGAGCTCAAAGTTCCAATCTTCTTATCACAGGATTGGTCGTTTGGGTGGTCAATACCCATTCTGAGTCATCTCATCTCTTAGCACAAACTCAGCTGTAATTTCAGAGGTTCATGAATAAAAAATACTGGGAAATTTTCAAGGATTTAGAGTTTGTCTCCCATGAACCAGGGACAAAAGTCAAATTCTTTATCTTCAGCAACTTATAAAACAGGATAAAAATTGGAGTTAGGGGAATAACTCAACGGTAGAGTATGTGCTTAACATGTGTGTGGACCTGAGTTCAATCCCCAGTACTAGAAAACATGTTATTAAGTGAACACACAAGTGCATTTGACAAAATACAAGCTCTAGAGAATTTATTTGTCAATCCTAATAAACTAGAACATTCATGTGAGTTTTATGGCAAAATTGCTTTTATTTGGAATTTAGAAACTCATTTTTCTTTAGAAAGACAACCTTACCCAATGGTTCTTAGTTCTCAGTTCAGTTTACAAAATACAATAGTAATAATTTAGAGGAATAACAACTAGCATTTATTGAGCTAGGAATCTTTCATATACCAATGTATTATGTATTATTGGTAGTAGTAAGGGTGCTATGTTGAATAAATGAAAGAAGATGGGAAGCCTGAGTCTGAAGCAATGCTAAAAGAGATTGTCCTTCTGAGTCACCTGTAGAATCGCACACATATAAATGTCCCTTGCATTTCTGAATACATATTCGGAGGGGGAAAAAAGGCCCCGGACTTGTGAGAAGTAAGAGGAAGAATATCTATGAAGATGCATTGAACAGCTGCTCCATAAATATTAAGGAAAAAACAAAATATTTCATCCAAGGCAGGACTCATCTATCACTCCTAAATGGATATAATCAATTTTTATTGAATTTTTCACATGGCTTTCATTGCTCTGACACTTAGTTGTGTATGTGGTGCTGGGGTTTGAACCCATGTACTTGCGCATGCTGGGCAAGTGCTGTAACCACCGAGTCACTGCTTCAGCCCTGGATATAGGTTTTAACACAAAATAAGCATTCAACTAGAAAACACTAATGCATGCTACCCAATTACCTAGAGGTGGTAAAATGTTAGGGCTATATTTTATTGTGCATTTAAGGTCTAGTGTGGTAGAAATGGACTATCCAGAGTGCACAGATGTGTGCCAGGTAAGTGTAGTGTAGCCCAGAGACTTTTTTTTAAAGTGGTGCAGGTGATTTAAGCTAGAGTTTTGAGCACATTCTCTACCTCTGAACTATTTCAAGCCCTAAAGTATAATAAATCTAATGGAATACAATAAAACAAAACTTCATTATTTAAAAAAGCATTACAATAGTGAGAAAAACTAGAAACTTTTACAAGTTCATTTACGTTGCCTGACATGGGTGATCTTATTTCATCACTTGACAATTATTTTGTTCAGAGTCCAGTGTCAAACCTTACGCTGGGCAGGGACACAGGATGAATCACACATACATAGTTCCTGTGTATACAAAGTAATCAGTCTAGGAGAAAAAGACTCTGTTATAAATTGGAGGTGTGACGTGGCCTCACCCTTTTATATTTGTTTGATGCACCGTGATGGTAAGTAATTTCATAACAAGGATATGCAATTGCTAGGAACTGTCTTTAAGAGCTTTAGTGATTATGGAAATGTTATACGCAGTTTAAGGCCAAATGGCAGTTCAGAGAAACGGAGTGGAAAAATCCTATTGTTGTGTACATATGTGGGAAAATCCTACCACTGAGTACATGAATATTGTATTGTATTAAAGCTGTGATTCTCGAACTCCCAGGGACACAGTGATAAGCCAGTGGTCATGTGCAATTATGTCCCTGGTCAGTGTCTCCTTCCCTGAAAATGAGGAAAGAGAACACCCATCCCAGATACAGTGTAAGGTTGAATCCAAAGGTGCCCTCCACCCCTGGAGAGCAATTAGGCTTAAAGCCTTTTTCTGAGTCCCCAAACATTGGTGGACATATTACAGTGGAAAGTAGTCAACACATTTTAAACATATTCTCACTGGAAACTTGTCATTGGATCTTCTAACCTCTGTGTGTTTTCACCACCCAGGTTACCCTTTTCCTACTGCTCCTCCTGTGGACCCATTTGCCAAAATCAAAGTGGAAGACTGTGGAAAAACTAAGGGATGCTTTAGGTTGGTACAGATGCAAATTGGATAACTTTAAAGCTAAGAATTGTATCTACTTCTCAAGGTAGTATTTAAATTGCGTGCAGTTCATTCTAATTGCTGTGCCTGTGTTCTTTCATACCTTCTGCAAGGTTATAGAGTTTTCTGACCCCTCAATGTTCAACCTATTTTTTTAAGAGAGAGAGAGAGGTAATTTTTTTTATCCAGTTTTTGTTTTTCCTTCACTTAGTTGTGTATGTGGTGCTGGAGATTGAACCCGGGTCCTCATGCATGCTAGGGAAGTGCTCTACCGCTGAGCTACCTCTCCAGCCCCAATGTATTCAATCTTAAAGGCCTTTTAGCTCTAGCGTGCACCAGGCGCTGGACCATTCTCTGGTTCTTCTCTATTTCTGGCTGTTCCACTCTAGTCACTGGTGTCTGTTACTTACCAACAGGTTGTATGATCAAGGCTCACATGACACAAAATATGCCTATGCTTATTCAGTAGGGGCTGTGGGCAGAATGAGCAATGATAGACATATCTAATACCCAATTCCTTTTCAAATAGTCAGGACTTGTGGATTTCTGTGTGGTGCTAATGAATCATGAAGCATTGATGATCATAGCAAGCTTGCTAGCTCAGGCATAGGTGATTCCCTACATGATTATTTAGTAGAGATCCACCAAGACATGATGTGTAGGGGTAGAAACAGGCGTGTGGACGGACTGTGGACTTCCCATCTAGACAGTGCGAGAACCTTCTCTTTTAACCCTATACTTCCTGAAAGAAATTGCCCCTTAGTAGGGTTTTAATGGCCGCTACTACACTAAAGGTTCTGATTTGGTGGTTGCTTAGAGTTCTAGGTCGAAGGGGAAAACAGTGAACACAGGAGCTTTGAGCTTTCTTTGGATCACAAAGCCATTTCAAAGGCGTGTTTTAAAAAGCCAAACTGCTAATAATACTAAGGAAGATGGTTAGCAATGTACAATTCTGTACATTGGGGTTGCTTCTGAGATGGAAAGGGATTTTAGTACCCTGCTGGTTTCAGAGTGGCTCACTTTCATTCATTGCTCCTTTAGCTTTCCTTAGCCCATTTCCTGTTCTTAACCCAGTTCCAGGTTGTCTTGATCTTGCCTTTCTTCTCACTGCTCAGGGTGTTCTTGCCAGCAGACTAGTAGGTTGTTGTTTCCCTCTTCAATCAAAACTTAGCACCTTGGTGTCCTCTTCCTTCAGATATCTGCCATCTGAGCTCAGATTGCTACAAGCCATCCTCCCTCCCTCCTTCCCTTCCTTATCCTTTCTTTCTTTCTTTTAGTTGTTAGGATCAGACCTAGGACCTTGTGCAAGCTAAACATATGCTCTACTTTGAACCAGCTCCATTGCTATAATTTTGTACCATTCTGAAAATGGTATAATAGTGTTCTTCAAACTAGGGCTTGCAGGTTCTTACAATTCCTTTGTAAGACAATTTAAGTTTGTGTTTTTATCTCAATGATGTTCTCCAAGATCATCTTCAAGGTCCTTCCTAACTGAGTAAAAGGACCACCATGACTGGAAGCAAAGTTCTAAATTTTTTTAGTAATATTTCTTAGCATTCTATCTGATACCTAGTAGATATGTTTTTTTGTTTTACTATACTTGAATAAATAGAAGCAGTAATGTCTCTTTTGATGCATCCTCTAGATATGGCAAACCAGGCTGTAATGCAGAGACCTGTGACTACTTCCTCAGCTACCGGATGATCGGGGCTGATGTGGAATTTGAGCTGAGTGCAGACACAGATGGCTGGGTAGCAGTTGGATTCTCTTCAGACAAGAAAATGGTAAGATGCAAATCTGCCTTTTCTCTTTAGTTTGCTGTGCTTCTTTGATTTAGAAAGCAAATTGATTAAAGCAGTGTAATGATTATATTAGTTGCGAGTTAAAAGATGTTTTTAAGCTCACTTAAGTATAAGGGTTGGTTGTCAGCATAAAATGTGTTTGGTGGCACCAGTAATCCTCAGCTATATCCACAGTAAAGCTGCAGGAGGAGCCTCTAAAACTGTGGATCTGACACTAGTAAGCATTTGTTTCTTGCTCATAAATGTGTGGTTGCCTGGGGTTCAGCCCATTTTAAGTGGGGCTCAGCTACACATGGCTGCAGTTGGTGGATTGGATTCGGGTTTTCTCTGATCAGTCTGGAAGGAGCAGCCACCAAGGCATGATTTTTCATGGCAGAGGCAGAAATGAAGAGCCACTGTAACAGGAAAAATCCAACTGTTTTTTCCTTCCTCCTTACATACCCAACACTGTTAGCAGAAAGGTGGGGATTTTCCCTCACACCAAGCAATCCTGCAATGGACACACGGTAGATGTCCTCTGACAATTCATTTCTGACACGTATACCTGGAGATAGCTTCAGATCCCACAGGTTGAGGTCTCAGTCCCAAAAGACTGCCTCCACTTCAGATGCAAGTTTTAAGTCCTAGGTTGTCACCTGTGCTTCTGACCAACTAACTATAAATCAGAGTTCCCACAACCTCCTCCTTGAGCTTCAGTAATATGCTAGAGCAGCTCACAGAACTCTGAGCACTTTATGTATAGTTACCCAGCGTGTTGGCTTTCCATTACTGTGACAAAATACCTGAGATAATTGGCTTATAAATGGAAAGGTTTGTTTTGGCTCACGGTTTCCAAGGTTTCAGTCCATGTTGCTTGGCCCCATTGTTTTGGACCTGTGGTGAGGCAGCACATCATGGTGGGGCGCATGCCCTTATGGAAACATGTTTGCCTCACACCAGCAGTGAAGCGAAGACCACAAGGGGCCAGGGGCTCAGTAACCCCTTCAAGGGCAGGTGCTCAATGACCTAACTTCCTTCCCCCAGGACCCAACTCTTAAAGTTTTTCCACCTCCCAACAGCATCACAGGATAGAGACCAAGCCTTTAACATAAGAGACTTTGGGGACATTTCAGATCAGAACAATAGCCCCCATTTTTTATGAAGAATATTGTAAAGGACACAAATGAGCTGCCTTGTGCAGGAGCTATATAGGGCAAGCTGCACACTTTCCGTGTGGCTAGCAATCCAGAAGCTCGTCTAAACCTATGATTGTGGGTTTT